>JAJTUV010003750.1:0-40119 GCA_021653895.1 Mastomys natalensis | reverse complement strand
AATTGAAATCTTTTGGAAAAAGCCATGCCCTCCTTTGTTATGATGGCTACCCCAAAATATCCAGAGATCCATAGCAGGAGCCCCTCCATATTTAGGATGGGGGAAGAGGGAGCTGCAGCTATAATATACTACTTCCGGAAGATGAGCCCCCTGTCCTTCGATTCAAAGAACTCCCCCACCACTCCCCTCAATACAAAGAACTATATGCCATTTACCTAGCTTTAAAAGAAGTCAAGGGCCCCCTTAACCTCTTTTCAGACAGTATATATGCTGTCAATTTGCTTGCCTGGTTGTCAAATCATTTGTCAAACTAGATGACAACCCACTATCCCCTCTACTCATACAGGTTTCTGCCCTCCTACAGGAGAGAGCCTCCCTCATCTCTATCCAGCACATCCAATCTCACAGTCCCCTGCCAGGTCCTATATCTAAAGGGAAATGCACTCTCTGACCAAACTGCCTCAACCAGGACATTCATAGCCTCCACTGAGCAAGCAGACCAATTTCATTCACGCACACACACAAATCTAAAGGGGCTTCATGCTCACTTCCCCCACATCCCCCTTGCTCAGCTCCAAAGGATAATAAAATGTGTGCCTCTTGTGCATTCCTCATTACCACCCCAGCTTACAAACCATGGCACCAATCGCCCAGGCCTCAAATCTAATGCCTTATGGCAAATTGATGTTACCCATGTTCCCCAATTCAGTAGACAAAAATATGTTTTTGTAACCGTGGATGCCTACTCACATTTTGTATGGGCTACAGCCCAGACCAGTGAGAACTCAAAAAGGCTAATTTACCATATGTCTCCACCTTTGCCATCATGGATAAAAATGACAATGGCCGGCTTCACTAGTGCTCAATTTAAAACTTTCTGCGCACACTGGGAAATTGCCCATCATCAGGAATTCCCCACAACCCTCAGGGCCAAGGAATAATAGAAAGAACACACCAGACCCTGAAGGCCCAACTCCTGAAACAACAACCACACTTATCCCCCAATGTAAATTAATGATGGCCCTGACTACTCTAAACATATTTAACATCTACAGAACCTCCAGACACCCTCCTATTTCCCTCCATTGGCACACACCAAAATTAGCTCCCCCTATCCTAGACGATGGTGAGATCTTTAGATGGAATTTGGAAGAGACCAGACCCTTCCTTACAACTGGGAGGGGTTTCATTTGTGTCTTTCCACAGGACCAGCCTAAGCCTATCTGGGTCCCTGCCAGAAATGTCTGACACCACCCCACCAACCAAGAAGATGGCCCACCTCTCACTGGCAGATCAAGAACCAAGGAAAGGGAGGAGAAGACAAAGGAGACATTGTATCCTGAGGAGCAGCAGGATCTCCTGGAAGGACATCCATGACCTGATGACAGCTGCCCAGGCCATGTGACCTCCACAAGTCCCCTCTCCCTCCATTCTCTTGGCAGTTTTTGTCATCCTTCATGCTAACTCTGCTACTGCCCAGCCTCTCTCTAGCCTTCTCAACACCTACCATTGGAGATTCTATGCTAGGGAAAACTACAACGGACACAACAAAGTTATAGGAACCCAGGACTGCCCACTTGAAGGATGTCGAACCGAGATTGAGATTCCCCTACACCAAGAATCCATCTCCACTATCCCCAGCCCTTTTCTCTGCTTTCCTTACCAAAACACAGGTGAATGTCTCCAGAAGGTCTCCACATATGAGGTTGCAGATATTGGAGTTGAAATGGAATCCACCAGTCACAGTGGCACCATGTTCACCAACCTTAAAACTCATTTTCAGCTTTCTATCAGTGATCCATGGAATGAACGTTGGCGAACCGGAGTCATGGGTAAACTCTACCCCAGTGGCTATGCCAGATATCCAGTAGCTGACCTACACATCTCCAGTGAACTTGTCCCTGCCCCCAAATCTGCCTTTACCCATGCTAATATTATCCAACAGGAAAACCAGTCTCAGGAGGAACTACAGGCTACCCTCTCCTCTCCTGGCTACAATACATCCAATATGCAGCAGACCTCCTTCCCTTAATGACTCACCCCAATTCTTCCCAATGCTTTTTCTGTGCCTCTCTCTTCCAACCATTATTAACAGCTGTTCCCATTAACTTTTCCTTTACGACCTCCACGGACCCCTGCCCATGAGGAAAATACAAGATATTCCTCTCTTCGACCTAACCCCACCTCTTTGCCTTGTAGGGCCCTCCTCAAAACCCCATCTCACATGTGCCCATGACATCACCATCACCAAATCAGTATGTGTTAGCCCTCCTGCCCTCCTCTGGTGCAATGGACACTACAGGTGCCTGTATCAACCCTCATTTTCAGGGCTCCTGTGCCCCCATGATTGTTCTCCCCCAGGTCTACCTCTACGAACCCGAAGAACTCGCCTTGCAGATGGGAGGAAGCCAAAAGAAGAGAGAGATCTTCATCCCTCTGCTCATTGGACTAGGCCTTGCTGTTTTGCTTGGTGCTACTGGAACTGCTGGAGCAGCCCTTGTCCAAACACAATATCTGGCTGGTGATTTCCAGGACAAGCTTGACCAGGCCATGGCCTCTATTACAGACAGCCTTGAATCCCTCAATGCCAGATAACCTCTTTGGCAGGAGTCGCTCTCCAGAACCTGAGGACCCTAGACTTGTTGACTGCTGAACAAGGGGGGACTTGTGTTTTGCTGGGGGAGGAATGTTGCTTCTATGTCAATGAGTCTGGGCTGGTAGAACAAGATGTACAAACACTCAAAAAGCTCCGGGGGAACCTCCGAACACACTATGCTCCCAACACCCCTACCCCTTGTACTCTAACCCCTTGATGGCTTGGATTCTTCCCCTCCTTGGCCCCATACTAGCCATTGGAGCCTTGTTTCTCTTGGCACCTTGCTTCATTCAGTTTCTAAAACAACAGATAAGTAGCATTGCAAAAGTGACTACCAATCAGGTCTTGGTTCAGTATCAAACTGTTCCCAACATAGGAGACACTTATTGTGATGACACCTCTCCTTTATAAAAGAAAAGAGAGGGAATTGTGGAACAGCAAGCTGTGGAAAGCCAGGCACCTGATTGAAAGACCTTTAAGAACCCTGGCACCCCGGATATATCCGCTGGGACAGAAGGTGTTCGAGTTCTTGCTAGGCCTTGGCTGCCCCCGCTTCAGCCCTCCACATTCCCTCCCACAGAGAGGTTCGTGGTCACCAGTCACGTAGGAATAGCACATCATGCAGATGAGGCATTCCCAAACCCTCAGTCAAAGCCAATAGGGGGTTACCTGCCCCCCCCACCTTAACCCACCTCAAACTGCATATATTTGGGCCCGACTCAAGTAAAGTATGCACAAGAATCATCCCGGTGTCTGAGAGCTTCTGTTGCAGTTTCCCCCCTCTTCGCCAGCCAGCCGGTGCCTCACTGAGGCCCCTCAAGGAGCAGAGCTGTACACTTTGGAGCTGTAACACTTCCCTCTCTCCACCGCCACTGCTGGCAGCAGAGGCGCAGCAGGCAGTGGCCAGGCTTACCCTGCCAGCACTCTATCTCTCCGACCGCTCATGGGCAGAGGCAGCTGCCATTGGCACCCACCTTTGGAACCATCGTGGGACCGGCCTGGAGCGGCACCACAACCACCCAGCCATAAGCCATCAACTGTGAGAGCCTGGCAGCAGCCATAGTAGGACAGGCCCAGTTCAGCACGGCCCATGAACAACAATATGATTTTAGGCAGCTCAGACAAGGGACATTCCCATGGACTTGAATGATAACACAGGCCTTAAACATTAACACAGAAACTGGCTGTAGTAGTACCATGGACCCAGACATGACTTCTTGTTGTAGCATGGTCTATGATGTTAGCACACCTCATGTGGCAGCAGAACTCACTCAGATCATTATTAGGGTATCTGCCCATGACTTCCTAAAGCCTCTGAATGGAGTCATGCAGGCAATGATTCCAGATTCTGAAGTTCCTGACCTTGAATTAGGGTCAGAGAGATTTCCAATGCCTTGGAACTCTCTGCTATATTGCCAGAGTCTCTGTGTTTCTCTATTTAATAGCAATACTTAAACAGAGTCTTCAACAGAGAAACACTGAAAAACAAAACCAGTTACCAAATGGCAACCACACCAAATAGTTCAAAATAATATCATTGCTCAAAAGAGTCCAAAGGTAAGCAGCATAACACTGGCTGATGTGCTCTGGCCAAAAAGTCTGCACAAGGGTCAGATCCAAAACAAAGTTCAAATTTGTTTTTCTACTTCACCAAATGAGAAGCAAAAAGGATCTGCTGCTGCTTAAGAACAGAGGTTTTGTGCATAATTTAAAAATCCTGTTTGCACTGGCTAGGCTCTGTGATAAGCAGCTGTCCATCAGCCATCTACTCAGCTGCCTGCCAGCTGTCTACTCAGGCTTCTCAGATAGCTAACACTTTTCAGATAAACACTGGGAGCAGTGATGGGTCTACACTGACCATTCCCATGGCTGCTGTGCAGACCTGCTCTCTTTGCCAGGTGCCATAGCCCATCAAGACTTAGCTCTGAGATCATGTTGCTAGTGACTCCACTTCCATCCCTCCCATGCCTCCAGATGGCTCAGCTAAGCTGCCTAAAAACAGTCTCTCCTGAAACTCTCTGGAGCTTCTACTCATTCCACTGACAGACTGCCATGGTGGCCTGCTTTCATCTGCCCACCTATTACCACAAATAGAAAACATCAGAAAATCTTACTATTTTAAAATCAACCAAGGACAGAACCTCTTATGTCATCAGATATTCTATGTTGGATTTCTTCTGTTGGTGGATTCCAACACCAGTTCTAATACCCCAAAGCCTACATGGTATCCATCCTTTTCTTTCACAAGCGTGACCAAAAAAGCCCCTTTGTCTATCACTTCTCCTCTTCCTGTTAGAACCCAGAAATCCCATCTCTGAATCTTACCCAGTTCTTCAGTCATCATTGCTGACCCAATAAAGAAATAATTAGGAAACCACTCCTATACAAAGACTCCAAAGGTGCTACTCATTTCATCTTTCCTCTACATCTGGTGTCAGCTCACCATGAGGGATAGACATAACCAAAGTATGTATTTTTTTCCTTCGTGATTATCATTTTATTATTGGGCTAGCAGGTTCCAACCTATTCCCCCAGTCAGATCTTGCTACCCTTCCTTAATAGAGTAAACTAAAAGAGCCAAGGTGATAATAGAAACCAGAAAAGGAGATTTTTCATTGTGAACACCATGGGAAAAAGAACAAAGAGATACAAAGAAACTCTCAAGCCCTCAAGGTTATTATCCTCTTCTTTCTCAATGATATCCATTTGACTGTCATGAGATGGAGTTGCAATGCACTTTTAATTTCACTGTCTCCAAATTGTTGAATATTTTTCTAGTATTTCTTGGATATCTTGAGAATTGTCTATTCATTTCACTAGCACATTTGTTGATTAGACAATTTAGACTTTGAGTATTTAGAGTTTACAATGCTCTTCATGTTCCTGAAATTAACTCCCATTCTTATGAGTAGTTAGCAATGATGTTTCCAACTCTGAGTGCTGTTTCTTTACTCTGTAAATTGGTTCCTTTCCTGTAAGAAGATTTTAATTTCATATAATTCCATTGGCAACATTTGCCATAGTTTCCTGTACCATGGAGTCTATTCAGGAAACCCTTAACTGTATCCACATTTCCATTTGAGTTCTTGATTGTGCTCATTTAGTTCTGCCTGTTATAGAATTATATGGTGGGAAAACTCAAATGGAGATGTTAAATATGAATACATGCTTCATTTTTAATTACATAGCAGCTTTTAATTTGGCTTAAAGACAAATAGATCAGATAAATGAAGTATGCACATGTTCAGTCATTAACTACGGGGATGAGAAATAATTGTGCATGTAATATATTACTCATAAACCTGTGCTACAAATTTTTGTCAAATGTTGTAAACAGTTGAATGGTATGTGAACCTAGGGATTGTGTTGTTTACTGGAAGAATCAATTTTAATTGTAGTAAAAATCAGTCTTAGCACATAACTCTTATACAAGATCTGTCTGTTAATTATAAGGAGGATGAAATAAAGTCAACTATAGGTTAAGAAGCAGAGTAAACATCCAGTTGGCAGGGAAGGAACATATAATAAAGCTACAGAGAATAAATAGAAATCAGCAGGATGAAAAAACACACAGGGAGTAGAAGGGAGGGGACATTCAGTTTGAGATGTTTATGACATGGCATGGAGAAGAACTTCCTTTTGGTACATTGGATGTTGAGGAAAGTCAGCTGGATTCATATTCTCCCTCTATTAGCTGGTCAGCTTTCACCCCAGCATCTGGCTCCTCATTATTTATTGAAAAAAATCAAATGTTTAAGATTTTGTTAAAAATAACATTTGGTATTCCAATGCATGGGATGACCACATGTTCAGAGATATCATGCCAGCTGTAAGCAAACTACGAAGTCATTAGATTTGGTATCTTACTGGGAAGTCCTCAAGGAGAGAGATTAAGTATAAGAAATAGTATAAGCACTAGGACCCTGTATAGTGATAGTTTAGATGGCTTGAAAATAGAAGCAGAAAACTAAAAAGCTAAAAGATTTAACTGAAATGCATTCAATAGCATCATTATTATTACAGTTTTGTTGTTATTGTTTTTTATGTCATATTTTATCCTTAATGTCCATTTAGCTTTCCATATCCTCTAAAAGAAAAAAATCCTTTAGAGATACAGGAAAAAGAAAATTATGCAAACTTGATTGTTAAGACAGAATCTTTCAAAGATTTATAAATAAAAGTAAGAGAAATACTTAAATATGGATAGGGGAATCTAGAAAAGCCTTAGAAAGCCTTGTCTTTCTTAGAAATGAAAATAAGAAAAATACTCACACAGAGACACTGAAACAGATAAGAACCTACTTTAGCACTGCCTGATGAAACTTAAGAGGAAATGGCACAAGGTTTTTACAGTTATAAACCCTAGTTTCTCCAGCTATTGTTCAAGACCTACAAGCAGATGATACACACCCCCAAGTTGATGGAAAAAAAATAAATGGAATCTTATAGACATATTAGGTTTGAAGAATTTTAAGTAAGTAATTGTTTTATAATGTTTGCATTGACATTGTTGGGGTACAGAATTGCCTCACAAAACACACAAACACTTATTGAAGTTAGACAGATATAGTATATTAAGCGTATGTCCCAGAGCTAACTGACCGGAGTGAAGATCAAGATTTGAGACATGAATTATGACATTGAGTTAAGACCCTATGAAGTTTTAAAGCCTAAAATCCACAAACATCTGTGTTAAGATATTACACATGATTTAAAGATAGAGAATTTCCTTAGGATCAACCCTTTGTTTAAAACTTATCCTGTTCCTATTGGCTGGGATAGTCAACTGCTTTGAGGTATTTACTTTGTAGAATGTTCATATTTTAACTCATCTACCAGAATGGGACTCTTCTTGTCTAACATTCATGTCTTAAGTGGCCAACTAGGTTGTCACTTTCTTACAAGTAGAATGTCAGGTACCAGGGACACTCAACCAGTACTCAAAATGGAAGTCTTATTCTACATAGTTTCTTACATTGGTGTAGTTTTCTCTTTTATATTAGGATATGTCCAAGGGGCAACTTATATCATAAAAGCTTACGAAGAGGTGTAGGAAATTCAGCTGGCTGGTTGGTTTGAGTCAAAATTTATTTTTGTGAATTATACAAAGTATTTCTGCTGACTCCTACCTTGTGTGGGATTTAAGGTCACAGAATGTGTAATAAATCTGTACATGAGAAATTTTCTATGAACAGCAGAAACTTATGAGAAAGTTTCCTTTTAATGAAAGTCTAGCCAGATAACAGTTTCCTAGGTCTTAATGACTCTATGTGTAGAAGATAATATATTCATGAATAATTCAGAAGAGTATTATCTCCAAAAACTGGAAAGATTTGACAACACCAATATTAGAAGGTAGTCCTCAGTTACAATTGGCAAACATGATGGAAACAGAAAGCAGGATCCATTGAACAATGACATAAGTCTAGAGGCATTAGTATTTCCCAGGATCAGATTCCCAGGTGAAGGTCAATATGATGAGTTACAAAGGTATTTTAAATTTGATAATCACATATTGGAGCTATGGTTTCTTTTTTAGCAGCTTTCAATAGGTGAGAAAAAGCTGGTAGAATATGTGATAAAAAAAATTATTTTGCCTTGATGGGGATTACAAATTGCTTGTAAATAAATTAAAAGATGAGATTCAAGCAAGTATCTAGGATACAAGATTGGTTTACAGAAAATCAACCAATGCACAACTCAGGAAAGATAAATTATAAACTCTTAAATCATTTTTCAAATATTGCTGGGACATATTCCCTGGCTTGGCCCATATTGCTTTAACTTCTCATGGATATGTACGTATTCAGGATTTCAATGAACAACTACTTAAAGTTCTGAAAAGACTGATTCTGCAACAAGACATTTCTTAGAAGTTATGATTATTATTTGTCACCTGTACAAATTAATACTGACAATGTTCTAGCATAAGTCTCTAGTAAATTGAAACTTTGTGGGGTTGTTTTTGTATTGCAACACTTAGCTAATGAATAGTTTACTGATCATTCATCAGGTATTATAGAAGCTAATAGAAAGAATCAGCCTATAGAATAGAGAATGAAATGGCCATTACTAAGGAAGGACTCACAAAATCAATGCTGCAGTATTGGGTATTAGACAAACACCTAGGAAAGCTAAAGGAAATATCTGCTCTAATCATAGCGTATGTGTATATTGTATAGATATATATTCATCAAAATGGAAAACGACTAACTGCAGGTAAATGGAAAAGATACATGGGCATGGGAGACATGAAAAGAAATGGAAAAATTTTGCAAAAGTTAGCAAAGACATCAAATTTCATATCACTTATTCAAGCAAGTCAGAAGAAATATCTGAAAAGAATGCAATAGTGAACAAGTTGACATCATGTTTAACTTAGTTAAACTTGAATATTAAAATTTGTCATGAAACAATTTCAGGACAGATAAGAAAGAATGATAGATTACACAAAGATCTTGAAAGTGTACCCTTAACATTAAAAAGTACCGGAAATGTATAACAAATTACACTAGGATGACTCTTTGAGAATAACTATTTTAAGGAATCCATAGCCAGGTGGAGGTTTGTGCCCTCCACCCAACCTTGAGCAGGCCAGAAAGACCTTGCTTACCACAAAGGACCTGATAATAGGACCTAGGTGAAATTACCCACCTTGGTTGCATGTACAACCTGCTGCACAAACTTAGAAGAATAGACTGCCCACTGAGCTTCCCCCTCCCATCTCCGGGTGTAACAAAGGATGGGTTCTCCCATCCATTTCCGACTGAAACAAGAGTGGGTTTGGTGGGACTTTCCCTTTAAATTGAAGAACTGAATATTAAACTTTGAACCTTGATCAGAAAACTTGGGAAGAATGTTAGTCTCAGACCCCAAGACATTCACAACAGACAGTTAATGGGCCAGGAGTTATAGATAATGATTATGCATTTGAAATTAAAATTATGCCTGCATCCTCATGGACAGTAGAGCTGTGATTGCTAACAAAAGAATTGCTCTAAGAGTAAGAGAGGACATGGTTGGTCTTCAACTTGGCCTTTATTGTTACTCTCACTCAGCTACAGGGATTGGTTATTCAATTAATTGAAAACAAATTTCAAACTTAAAATTTATGACACTTCTGGGGCATTACAGCCTGACATTCCTACTTCAGCTGCCATTCTAGTAAACTCATATAGAATTATTATAGATTTAGAAGATTGTTTTTATACCATTCCTTTACATCTTGGTGAAGGTGGAAGGTTTGCATTCAGTGAGTTTGGTTGAAATTTTGGAGAGTCCATAAAGAGACATCATTAGAAAGTTTTGCCTCCAGGAAGGCTAATAGCCTTACAGTATATAAAAACTTTATTATTTCTTTAATACAAGAAGTTAAGTGTTTGAATCTTTCAGTATACATTTTCATTGTATGATATATTATTAGCTGATTCCTCTGAAGGAGATTTTCTGCAAGCCTTTACTCACATATAATGAGCTTTAAAATTTTGTGGTGTACTCGGTGCTCCGGAAATGATTCAAAGGCAATATCTTTTCAATATTTAGGACCTCAGTTATATCCTAAGCAGATTATGTCACAGAAAACTCCAATAAGAAAAGATAGTTAGGGCCGGAGAAATGGCTCAGCCATTAAAGGCTAGGCTCACAACCAAAAATATAAGATTTCAGTTCCAGCAACCACATGGTGGCTCACAACCATCTCTAATGGGATCTAGTGCCCTCTTCTGGCTTGCAAGTGTACATGCAAAAAAAATGGTTTACTTTTAGTAATTTTCAAAAGTTGTTAGGAGATATTAATTAGCTAAGACCTCACCTTAAGCTCACCACAAGAGGACTTAAGTCTCTGTTTGCTATTCTCAATGGGGATGAAATCCTAATTCCCCTCAACAATTGACTGATGAAGGAGGAATAGCTTTGCAGAAAAAAGAGGAAGCTGTTAGTTATCAACAAATAAATTAGATAGACTATGACAAATTGCTGGCTGTTTGTGTTACTGCTACTCATGTGCCCACAGCAGTTCTTTGGTAAAAGAAACCATTGATGTGGATTCAACTTTCTTCATCTGCAAATAAAGTTTGAAAATCCTATTGTGAAATTGTTACTGTGATAATACAGAATTGTAAGAGAATCCTAAAATTATTTTGGATGAAATTTTTATTTCTTATTCCAAACAGCTATTAAATTGGTTATTGAAAAATACTGATATTTGGCCTATTACATGGCAAACTTCATAGGCAAATTTGATAATCATTATCCAAAAGACAAGTTGTTACATTTTTCTTCTATGCATGCTGTTGTATTTCCTGTAAATTTACGCATGCAGCCCATAGAAAAGGTGTTTATTGTATTTACTGACAGTTCATCTAACAAGAAGGCAGTATATGTAATTAGATCACATGTTTATTTTCTTGAGTTTCTCCCTGCTTCAGTACAAATAATTGAATTATGTGCTGTAGCCGCTGTTTTAAATGCTGAAAAATTAAGCTTTCAATTTGTATACTCATAGCCAGTATATAGCTCATGGTTTATAATTGCTTGAAATTGTTCCTTTTTTAGATATTGGTAATTCTCAAATTCTACACTTATTTATACAAATACAGCTTAATTTAAGAAAAGGTACTGTTCCTTAACTTATAAGATGTTTACGAGCTGATACTAGATTTCCTGGTCCCCAGGACAATGCCATAGAAGATTCGTATACCAGGCAGATTATAGCCCTTACAGATCAATTGGCCATACAATCTTATTCTTTACATCATCAAAATAGTAATAGCTTGAGGCAATAATTTGGTATTTCTAGAAAGTGTGCAAGTCAAATTACAAAAACTTGTTCTCAGTGTCCTCAATTTCTTCATAATGATGTTAATCCTTGAGGATTAATCAATTATCAAAAATAGTTGTTATTCATTTTAGATTTTGGAAAATTAAAATATGTACATGTGACTTGACACATTTTAGGCTTTCTAGTTGTAACTGCTTTAACAAGAGAAGCAACAAAAAATGTAATTCATTATTGACTACATTATTTTTCTGTGCTTGGTGTTCCATATCAGATTAAGATAGATAATGGAACTAACTACTGCAGTCAAACATTTGAGATATTTTGTTGAAAATTTAATATTACACATATTTCTGGGATTCCTTATAATCCTCAAGGAAAAGATATTATGGAACTTTAAAATAATATCTTCATAACTCTCTGAGCATGAGAGGAGCAGCTACTGGTGCTTCTGCCCTGGTTTTGCAAGGAACTGCAAAAAAAATTGGCTTTTAAAATCTAAAGAGGTGGAATTATACCTTCCAAGGTCACCGAAAGCACATATTACTTTTTCCTTATTTGTTTTAAATTTTTTGCAAACTGATGCTAAATATCAGTCTGCAGCAGATCGCCATTGGAATCCAGTCACTTCCAGCTCATTTTCCAGGGTCAAATAGAGAGACCCATTAACTAATACACGGAATGGTCCCAACCCTGTTTTGATTTGGGGCCATCCTTCTGCCTGTGTTTTTCACAAAAAGAAAATGGAGTCCGACTGCTTCCTGAAAGATTGGTCCATCACATGGACACAGATCCTGAGCCTAATGATCATGATACTAATGATGAAGATCGCTCAACATTCCTATCAGCCAGTTGAGTTAACCTGACATATAGTCTCCACTCTTACTGGAGAGTAAGTGTTTTTATCATTACTTAAAGCCACCCACTATATACCTGGTGGCCAGACCTTGTGTCTGATCCCTGCCAATTAGCAGATGGATTAGAGACCTCAGAAATTCTCACAACTTTATTTTCTACACTGCTTGGATAATCTTGTTGCTTTTAACCTTTGAACCTTGTATCTCAAACAGATTGGTTGCCTTCACACAGGATCACTCAAAGCAAGCTCTGTTATTCATCATGGCAGTTATCCACTGTTATGAAGAAATGCATGCTCTCAGATCCCTTGGTCTGAATGTGGCTTTGGTCTGTATGGAAAAGAGTGTGCCATTGATGGCCAGTAGTCAAAGACAGGTAAGAGTGACTTATAAGAAGACAGAGGCATACATCAATAATGCTATGTATGTTCTCTTTGATGGGTAATAAGGAGCAATATAGACACCAACCTAAGGCAGGCATGGTCACCCAGCCACTCTTTACCCTAGATGAGATGATGAAAAACAAGTAAATCTTGTGCCCCTTCTAGCTGCTGTCACTGGTCATCTTTAAAATATTAATAAGGGGGAGTTGTTACCTCCACCCAGCCTTGATCAGGCCAGAAAGACCTTGTTTACCACAATAGAACTAATAATAGAACCTAGGTGAAGTTACCCACCTTGGGCTGCAAGTACAACCTGCTACAGAAACTTAGAAGAATAAACTGCCTGCTGAGCTTGCCTTGAGACATTTCTGGCTGTAACAAAGGATGGATTCCCCCTCCCATCTCTGGCTGTAATCAAAGGATGGGTTCTCCCACCCATCTCTGGCTGAAACAAGAATAAGTTTGGTGAGGCTTTCCCTTTAAATTGAAGAGCTGAATATTAAACTTTGAGCCTTGATCAGAAAATTTTGAAAAAAAAATTGAAAGTTTATCACTAACATTAAAAAGTGGAAATGAACCACATTAAACCAGGATAATCTTGTGAAAATAAATATTATAAGGAATCCATATCCAGGTGGAAATTCTCACTTTAATCCCAGCTCTTGGTAGCCAGAAGCAGACACATAGAATTACAGTGATTTAAATTTAAAAGCTGCTTACAATTGGGCAGATGAAATTTAAAGTGAATTTCTTTTGTGATCTAAAAATACACACAGACCTTGAATTTAAATATAAACCAAAAGGAGAATGTAGGTATATTTATCCACACTTACTAAAGTATAATTAGTTTCAAAATTTGAGAAGCACTCATGAGACCTAGGTAGTTGGATTTCTTTAAATTTAAGGCCAGCCTTGTTTACAGAGTGAATTTCAGGACAGCCAGAATTACAAAAAGCAAAAGTGTTTTGAACAAACCACCCTCCAAAAAACCCTAAAATGTCACTTTTCAGTCACTTCTAATATATTTTTATTATTTGCACTCCCATTATTTCTGCCTCTAATTTCTGATGTTGTTTTTCACTTCTAGACTCTCTTTTTTACCCTCTCTTTCCTTCCTCCCCTCTTTCCCTTCCCTCTCCCTTCCTCCCTCCCTCCCTCCCTGCATCCTTCCCTCCTTACATCCTTCCTTCCTTCCTTCCTTCCTTGGTAATGAGTCAAAGAACTTCTTCTTACAGTGAGAATTCCAGACATATTTTAACACCTGTGTATGTCATTCTTCAATTCTCTATCACATCTTGATCTTTTTATATTCCTTCACTTATTCTCCAACAACTCAATCACTTGAACTTCGGGTCTCTGCTCTTCATTACAGGGGTGCATGAGATAGATATCTCTATTATTGTCTACATAGTACCTGGAATAAAGATTGGCTATTATTATTGATGATTTTAATCTCCACTTAAAATAAATCAGAAAAATTGAGTAGGGAGCTTCCCCTGAAAAATTGTTATTCACAGAATGAACATCCTAGGTAATCTGAAAAAAAAAAAAAAAAAAGTCTGTAAAAGGAAGACATTCCTCCTTTTTTTTACTTGGCCTTATCTCTCAGAACTCAGGTAATATATCCTCTTCCTGCTGCTGTTGATTCTTCTCTGATATCAGGACAAGTGTTTCCAGGCTTTCATCATAGACAGAAACCTTTCAGGCTTTTATTGCCAGATTGGGACTGTAGAGGAACATTCATTTTTAACTAGACATTTAAAGGAAGTCATCTCACCCACTTAATTGCTGACACAAATATTGAGGAACTTTATTGGCTGTTCAGGTACCCATTACAAGTTCCCAGTAATCAGTGTGTTCTCAGCTCTCATATGTGATTCTCTTTGTGTTACTCATTAAAACAGACTTTGTAATTTCAAATACAAACACACACACACACCACACACACACACAAACACATGGGGGTTGGGAGTAGTCATTACATTAAACATTAATTTAAAAAATCTATAGCATTATATCTAAATCTAACAATGTCTTAAGTGCATTATCTACAAAGTTTGGTGAAAATAGTAATAACAATCCATTCCACATATATGTAAAAATTTTCAAACAAGATTAATCAACAAAAGGTTTGAAACTTATTAAATAAGTAAATACAGCTTCTTCTCTCTTTTCTGTTTAACTGTTAATCTGGTTCCCTTCAATGCTTGGCTACTATATTCCAAATTAAAAGCCATGAGTTAAGCATCAATGGGGTTTCCTTTAGCTGTGAATCACAACGTTGGCACCTGACGAGGTACTTTCTCTTGCACTGTTCTGCTAGCTCACCTAATTCTGCAGCGGACAAGGGACGAGCAAACTCTCCCTCTCTCATGACCCCAGGATGGGTTCATCCAGGTCTGTACCACCAGGACCAACACTATTGTGCTTCCAAGTCAAGATGCAGGTGAGAAGCATGGAAGACTCCCATGTTTCCCAACTCATGGACCCAGGATCAGAATATTCTAACTACCATAGGTGGCATGGATTAAGGGGGGTATCACTCCCTTGCTCATGACAACTCATGGAGTACCAGTAGTAGTGCCAGCTCTCCTACACTGTTGCCCTCATGGCTGCCTCAGCCTTGCCCTTACCACTAGGGTTAGCTCTACTAGATAAAGCCAAGGAAGTTGCATCAATTATAATATGAGCACTTGCAAGTCAAGAGATAAGAGGATATGATGTTCTAAGCTAGCCTGAGGTTAAGGTCTGTAATGCCAGTCCAGACCAAGTAGAATGACTTACTTTCCAAATAAAATAATACAATTTGTAATTATCTTTTATAGTATAGCCATGCTACTAATATCATTAAAAGAATTGAGTCATGTGAGTTATAAGGAAGAAAAGCAGCACTTATTAAATTTATTAAAATTTCATAGTTTTTACTAAAACAATATTAAATTTATGAACTCCTAGTTCCCTGTCTATTATGGTTGTTTTTATGTTTTCTGGGTTCCCAATGTCTATCACCTGTGGCTCTGAGAGAACAGATTCTGGGGGAATCTTTGTACTCTCATTACTGCAAACCATTGAGTCTCACCCTTGCACAGGAAACAGCCCTGTGGTTTTTCATTTCAACTTTAGTTTTAATAGCATGATGTTAATTTACTCATGGGTCAGTTTTCATGTTCTGAAGCATAGCTTGTCTCACAACAGTATCTACATCCACTTCTTTCAGGTCTTTCTCTAGAAAAATGCATATATTAGAACTGCCCTTATGAGGCCCTCAAAGAGTCATGTGTTGAGAAATTACTGGTCTTGAAATAGACATATGAATTACAGCCAAACAGGAGACATGATCATGTAAGATTACATCTGGAATATAATGATAGCTCGACATAAGCAAATTAGTGAATAGGGATTATAGCATGTTCAGAGAAAATACAAATCATATGAATATTTCCATTAGTACAAAAATAACCTTCAGAAAAACAGAGGAAACAGCAGTTAAAAGAAAGCACTTCGACACAAATGCTTAGGTAATTCACCTGCACATGAAATCATACTCAATAGAGAAGCATTTACTGATTTTTCAGGTGATGTTGGAACTAACTCAAACTTTCCTATCTATTTGGTTCAACCCTGGATATAAGGAGCAAATTAATAAGTCAATAGCAGTAAAAACCGAATGTAAACTGGCTAAGAATGTCTGGTGGTTTTCAATGCAGAAAAATACTGACAAAATAACATGGAAATTTTACAGTTTTATAGAGTACAAAATCAAAACCATACAATCATCAGGAAAATTTCTATACATAAAGAAGAAAACTGCATCAACATTGGAATAATAACACAATAATCTTAGCAATAAAGGTAAATAAAGCAATCAGATTAGCCTGTTGAACGAATCCAGACATCAGTGAATGAAACAAATGAAAACAGTTAAACAAATATCTTTCCAGCTTCTGGTTATAGTGAATAAGGCTTCTGTGAACATAGTGTATCATGTGTCCCTTTTAGATGTTGGAACATCTTTTAGGTATATGTCCAAGAGTGATACAGCTTGTGTGGGTTTTTTTAAATTCTTCTTAAATTCTAGATATTGATCTAGATATTTTATATTGTTTATGGCTGTCGTGAAGAGTGCTATTTTCCTGGTTTCTTTCTCAGTCCATTTATCATTTTTTTTTTTGTGCTGACAATTTTTTTTATTGGAAATTTTTTATTGGAAAAATTTTTTTACATTTCAAATGTTCTCTCCTTACCCCATTTCCCCCCTCCCTCCCAGGAACTCACTATCTCTTCCCCCCTCCTCCTGCCTCCACGTTGGTGTACCCCCACCCACCGTCCCCTGTACCTCACCTCCCCACCCTCGAGTATCCCCCCCACGACGTCCAGCCTTCATGGGACCAAGGATCTCTTCTCCCATTTATATATAGCTCCCTTGCATATATAGCTGGAGCCATGGGTTTCCTCCCTAAGCGCTCCCAGGCTGGTGGTTTACACCCTGGGGGCTCTGGTTGGTTGGGATTGTTGCTTTCCTCATGGTGTCGCGAATCCTCTCAACTCCTTCAGCCTTCACTCTATCTTCTCCATTGGGAACCCCATGCTCAGTTTAATGGTTAGCTGTGAGCATCTGCCTCTGAGTATGTCAGACTCTTGCAGACCTCTAAGGAGACAGCTATATCAGGCTCCTGTCAGCATGTACATCCTGACATCCACATCAACCTCTACCTTTGGTGACTGCACATAGGATGGATATCCAGGTGGAATGGTCTGTAGACGGTCCCTCCTTCAGTTTCTGTCCTGCACTGTGTCTCCATATTTGCACCCTTGAGTATTTTGTTACTCCTTCTAAGAAGGACTGAAGGCTCCCCTACTTGGTCATCATTCTTCATGAGCTTTATGTGGTCTGTGAGTTGAATCTTGGATATTTCAGGCTTCTGGGCTAAAATCCAATAATCAGTGAGTGAATACCATGTATGTTCTTTTGTGATTGGGTTACTTCACTCAGGATGATATTTTCTAGTTCCATCCATTTATATAAGAATTTATCAAATTCATTGTTTTTTTTTTTTTTTTTTTTTTGGTTTTTCGAGACAGGGTTTCTCTGTGTAGCCCTGGCTGTCCTGGAACTCACTCTGTAGACCAGGCTGGCCTCGAACTCAGAAATCCGCCTGCCTCTGCCTCCCAAGTGCTGGGATTAAAGGCGTGCGCCACCACCACCCGGCTAAATTCATTGTTTTTAATAGCTGAGTAATATTCCATTGTATAACTGTACCACATTTTTTGTATCCATTCCTCTGTTGAAGGGCATCTGGGTTCTTTCCAGTTTCTGGCTATTATAAATAAAGCTGCTATGAACATAGTGGAGCATATGTCCTTGTTATGTGTTAGAGCATCTTCTGGGTATATACCCAGGAGTGGTATAGCTGGGTCCTCAGGTAGTGATATGTCTAATTTTCTGAGGAACCGCCAGACTAATTTCCATAGTGGTTGCACCATCTTGCAATCCCACCAACAATGGAGGAGTGTTCCTCTTTCTCCACATCCTCGCCAGCATCTGCTATCACCTGAGTTTTTTATTTTAGTCATTCTGACTGGTGTGAAGTGGAATCTCAGGTTTTTTCATTTTTATAAAGGAACACTGTGGGGCAGCGAGCTGTGGAAAGTCAGGTGCCTGGTTGAAAGAACTTTCAGAACCCTGGGTTTCCCCCTCTTTGGCCGGCACCTTACTGAAGCCTCTCAAATAGCAGAGCTGTAACACTTTGGAGCTGTAACACTTCCCTCTCTTGCCACCACTGCTGGCGGCAGAGGCGCGGCAACAGCCGGCTGGACTTCCTCTGCCAGCACTCTATCTCTCCAGACTGCTCGTGGGAAGAGGCAGTCGCCGTTCGCACTGCCTTCGGAGACCCTCGTGGGACCCAGCCCCCGGAGCTGGCCCCAACAGAACACTACTGAAATATTAATAAAATATATTGCTATTAAAAGGCAATACAAATATTCTGAGACTTTGTCTTACTTTTTAACTATGGTCCCAAACCCCAACAGTACTACTCACATTGTTAGGAGGTAATATTTCATTGAACCTGAGTACCTTAGAACAGATTCTGGAATCTGTTTGGAAGTTTCTTCTGTTTGTTTGTTTGTTTTTTTTTATTTGCTACGAAAACTAATATTTTTCCACCATGACCTACATCACAGATGGAAGATTTTCTGCTATCCTGTGTTACTTGATGGAGAGGTCAGCAGTCCATTCATGCATTCCTCACCACTGTCCTCTTATCTTATTAGTACAAACACTGGTGAGGATGTGGGATAGGAGGGACCTTTATTACCTATTAGTGGGAGCATAAACTGATGAAGGTACTGTGGAAATCAGGATGAAGTCTTCTAAAAACAACTCACATAAATAGAACTACAATATGAACCAGTTCTACACCACTTACACATGCCCAAGAGAATATGAATCTTGTCACACAGATACCTGCATTCATGTGTTACCAAAAGATTTTGGGAGGCCAAAGAGTCACACATGTTATTGGGAAATCAGAGTCCCCTCTCAGGAGTCATTGTCTCTGTAATAAAAGAACTTAAGATCAGACTATAATTTCTATGTAATATTAAGGACAAATATATTAGGTGAGTTTAAAAGAAAAATTTCATGACAAGCAAGCAGTAAATCTCACATGCTGCTTATAGGAAGAAGACAGAAATAGAAAAAGTCTTGCCATTTGAGTTGAGCTATCATGTCACTTTGTGGACAAGCAGCCACATATCAGGAAAAGAGGTTTAGAGATGAGTGAAAGACCTTCAAAACTAGCATCTAAAAGTAAAAGTCAAAACCCCAAAATTTGGGAGACCCACCAGAAACACATGGTAGCTTATAGAGACAAGACTAGAGGACTGAGCTTCTGAGGATGACAAGTACATTATCTCAATAATAGCCAACTGTTCTTCTTACTTTTCTAGTATAACTTAAGGTAAGATTAACTTTCTAGGGTATAGTCAGGTCATTATACTTCCTAATATAATGTTAGATTTCCATCCAGCTCAGAGATTTTATTCTCTTAACCAGAAGGTAATTGTTTCCTTTAATGAGCCTTTGATGATGTCATCATCATTATGATCATCATCATCTTCTTCATCATCATCATTGATTCTATATTCACAATAAGAAGGAAATGGAATCAGGTCAATATTTATCTACCAATGAATGGGTAAAAATTAGATAAAGATAGAAAATATTATATTAAGTGAGGTCATCAAGACAAATCATCACAGGTTCTCTATTAATGCAGATTCTAGTTCCCAGATTTTAATATGTGTAGTTATATGATATTTGATATAACTAATGAGACTAGTAAAAAAGAGAAAGAGAGGGAAAAGATATTTTAAGAAAGGAAGACTTGGAGCAATAAAACATTTATGAAATGTAAGGAAAAAATGAAGGTAGACATGTGCACGGAGCATGGAGATCCAGAGGAGTGTGGGAGGATCACTTCAAACAAACCTGAATGAAAATCTCATAGGAAACACTCTGCATCATAATTTTTAAAAATTTATTTTTGACATTTTTTCATTTTAAATTCTTCTGTTCTAAAGTATAACACAATTATTCACATTTACAAACAATATTTGTGGCCAAAGAATGATGCTTCTAAAGTCCGTGGGTTTTATTCGGGTAAGATTTTTTTCATTAGAAATTGCCTTTCAGATGCCATGTTTAGAAGCACTACCAAGAGACAGAAGGTAATTTGTACCTAGGAAAAGAAAAATTCAAGCATATTCCTTAAAGATTTTCTTATTTTCATACCAACAGCAAGGGAATAAAAGTATATACAATCAAAATATACAATTATAAATAACAATTAAATATTAACAATTAAAACATACAAAAAATAACAATTAATCTCTTACATTATAAACCTAAGTCTGTGCAAATTTTATCAAGTTTTATGCGTTGACCAGCTTGGCAACATTGAAATAAATTGGTTGTATTCTCTGTACCCAAGTTTGCAATCTCTATGTTTAGAGTTAGGAAATCACTTTTTCCCATATCTAAGTATAGAAAAGTCTTTACTAACATCTTGCTGTCTTTGTGTCCTCATATCTCATACAGTGACAAAAAAAATCTATATAATACTATTATAAATTTAAATAATCTTGTGTATATAATATGTTTAATACATGTTTAGTCTTAGAAAATTTTCCCATATCTAATTATAGAAAATCTTTCTAACTTCTTGCTGTCTTGTTTTCCTCATATCTTATATAGTGAAAATAAAAACATAGTAATATAATACTATTATACTTTTAAAAATCTTATATACATAATATGTTCATTATAAATTTTAATACATGAGAGACTTTCAGTGGTGCTTGGCATATGTAGAGCACTTAACAACTATTACTTACTATTGTACAAATCTAAGTTTGTACAGAAAATTGTATATTTTTATTTCTTGGTGACTAATTATGTGTACCCTTCCCAGCCTTGAACAGACCTTGTTTGCCACACAGGACCTTAACACCTGGGTGAAGTCACCTGCTTGTTTACACTTGCAACTACCTGCAAGAACTTAGAAGAGGAGACTGCCTGCTGAGCCTGCTTTGCAACATTATCCAACTGAAACAAAGGATGGGTTCCCTGGCCTTCCCCTACATAAACACAGTGCTGACTATTAAATTTTAAGCCTTGATCAGAGAAGTTTGTCTTGCCTTCATGCTTCTTTTCTCCTCTGTCTCTTTTTCATTTCCAGCCCTCCTTTCATGTAAACTCAGTTCATCTGTGGCTTCTGGGGGCTACAATTATAAAAATAAAAATTAATTTTTGGTTAACTTCAAAGGGTACAATTTTCAGAAAACTTTAGTTAAAATGGCGATATTAACAAATATATAAGATTATGAAACGGGAGAGATGATATCTTTGTAGTCATGTATCCAAAGTCTGGTTAAGTATCATATTTGGACATATTATGCTGATCTTTTGGTTTGATAAGTGTATAAATATTCTCCTCATAGTGATGTCAATTAAACTGTATTAGTTTCTTTTCTCATTGCAACACTGAAAGACCTAATCATGTCAAAAGAGTCGTGCTGGCAAAAGATTGTCACCTTATAACTATGAAGCCCAAGCAGATGAACATAGTAGAGATAATCCCTCACATACATGTCCAAGGATTTGTCCCTATGATAATTCCAAATCACATCAGACAACAATATCAGCTACCACTGCAATCTAAATTTTAGAACAAGTTATAATCAAAGAAAGGTTAAATGAAAAGCAAGTACCTAAGATATATTGCTATGCTTATATTGTAATTTACTGTGGAAAAAATAGAGGGAAAAAACAAGTTTGTAGCCAATAGAAATTACATGATAAATGATGATATTTTAAACTTTTGAATAATATTGAAATAGACCAAAATCTTTTCCTGCCAGACACATGCTTTATTATTTAGAAGCTTTCACTCAAACAATGATTCAACTGTTGAAAAGATTTCTGAAACAAGTGCAATATGCTTCAAATTAAAAAAAAAAAAAAAAGGAAAAAATATCTTGAGCACTGAGGTTTCCTAGAATTATTTTTGACATTTGTGAATCCTAATCAGAAAAAAAGTAAACACAAGAACTTTTATTTTATTACATAGTCCTTTTGGGCAGGAAGATGTACTCCAATTCCTTTAAGCTTTTGAATAATATTGAAATAGACCAAAACCTTTTCCTGCCAAAGACACATGCTTTATTATTTAGAAGCTTTCTCTCAAACAATGATTCAATTGTTGAAAAGATTTCTAAAACAAGTTAATATGCTTCAAATTCTAAAAAAAAAAAAAAAAAAAAGGAAAGGAAAAAATTCTTGAGCACTGAGGTTTCCTAGAATTATTTTTGACATTTGTGAATCCTAATCAGACAAAAAACCTAGACACAAGAACTTTTGTTTTATTACATAGTCCTTTTGGGCAAGAAGATGTATTCAAATTCCTATTTTAAAGGTAACCTCTACTTCAATAGGTGAAACTTGGGTGTCTTGGTTGAAGCTTTTAAAGTGGTTGACACAGACTAAAGAGTAAAGCTACATCTGTTAAGACTTCACATGACCTCCCACCCCCCAAGTATTATTGTCCATTTACAATAACACCAAGATTTCATGTCCGTGTTTGACCATTTCAGTAAGGACATTTTGCAAAAAAAGATTTCTTTGTCCATATTAAGTCTTACTTTGCTTTTCATCTTTGTAATTTTAGTATGTTACAGTACTTGAAGAACTCAGTGAGGAAGGTACTCTGTTTCACTATAGATAATAACTAAATGACTCAGCAACTTAACAGCCAATAGGTTTTTTTAAGGTCCTCAGTAAGACTAAATGAATAATGATGTTCATTTTGTGCAATGCAGGATACCAGATACATTCATTGTTACAAGCTCTCTAGTCTGATGGCATGACCAGCTCTACAGGTGACAGCAGATGTTGGCAAGGATGTGGAGAAAGAGGAACACTCCTCCATGTTGGTGGGATTGCAAGCTGGTACAACCACTATGGAAAGCAGTCTGGCGATACCTCAGAAAATTGAACATAGTGTTACTTGAGGACCCAGCTATACCCTCCTGGGCATATACCCAGAAGATATTTCAACATGCAACAGGGCCACATGCTCCACTATGTTTATAGCGGCCTTATTTATAATAGCCAGAAGCTGGAAAGAACCCAGATGTCCTTCAACAGAAGAATGGATACAGAAAATGTGGTACATTTACACAATGGAGTATTACTCAGCTATTAAAAATAATGAGCTCATGAAATTCTTAGGCAAATGGATGGAGCTAGAAAATATCATCCTGAGTGAGATGACCCAATCACAAAAGAACACACATGGTATGCACTCACTGATAAGCGGATATTAGCCCCAAAACACACAATACCTAAGATGCAACGCATAAACCTCATGAAACTCAAGAAGAAGGAGGAAGACCAAAGTAAGGGTGCTTTTGTCCTTTTTAGAATGAGTATCAAAAGATTGAACCAGAGCTACCAGGATCTAAACCTCCAGCCTGAGGACAGACAGGGGCAAGCTGTCCTCTGAGAGGCTCTAACCAGCAGCTGACTCAGACAGATACAGAATCCAGAGCCAAACAGTGGATGGAGCTTGAGGACTCTTAAAGAAGAATAGGCGGAAGGATTGTGGACCCTAAGGAGATAGGAACTGCACAGGAAGATCAACAGAGTAAACCAACCTGAACCCTTGGAGCTCTCAGAGACTGAATCACCAACCGTGGAGCATACCTAGTCTACACAGATCTACCTCCATGGCTGGACCTAGGCCTCCCTGCACAAATGTTGTAAATGTGCAGCTTGGTTTTCATGTAGGTCTCAAACATCTGGAGTGGGGCTATCCCAAAACATGCAGCCTGTATATGGAGTATGGTCTTCTAGCTGAGTGCCTCATCTGGCCTCAATGGGAGAGGAAGCACCTAGCCTCTCAGAGACTTAAAGTGGCAGGGTGGGGATACAGGAGGAGGGGGTACTCAGAAAAGAAGAGATGGGGAAGGATTGTGAGAGGGGGTGACTGGGACGGGTTATAAAGTGAATAAGCAAAAAAAAAATAAAATTAAAAAAGGAAAAAAAAGAAAAGAAAAAAAAAAACAAAATTTCAGGCTCATCACCTCATTGGAAGTAGAGACTAAGCAAGCAAGTCCACACTGCAACCAAAGATTAATCTGGGTTAACCATTAATAAATAATAAATAAATGATAAATAAATAATTTTATCTTAACCAAGTGAATTATCTAGGAAAGCCATTAATATGTAAATATTAATTTATATATGTAAAATAAAAAATATGAATACATAATAAATAATAAACTCCTTTACTATAGAACAAAGTTTATTTAATTAATTAAAGAAAATGAACTAGAATAAATAAAATTAATTAAATTTTATTCTTAAAGTTAAATAAATTTATATTATGAATTAATTATAAATGATAGATAAATAATAGACCACACCACTATGATATTAGATTACATATGGGTCTTTCCTTAAAGATAACAGCATTGCAACATTATATTTCCCAAATCTTTCTACTGTATGACTTGACTCAAAGTTATCAAGAAGCCAAATATCAGTAAGAACACTGAAATCTTTAGTGACCCCTTTCAACATTCATGTTCTGATCTGTTCTTGGGAATATGTCAGAGAAGTATTTGAATTTGTAAAGCAAGAGAAGGAGAAGAAACTGGAAATACTTGATTCTAATAGTTTTACTACAGGCTAACAAGTAATGAAGTGATTTCAGAAATGAAATGACTCATGAAAACAATTAGCTGACATTAAGTAACCTGATATATATTTTATGAAAATCAAAAAAAATATGGTAGAAAGATCCAAACATTAAAAATTAAGAGAAGAAAATAAAGATGCAGTAAGATGGAAGTACCATGCACCCTGGTGTGATCTGATATGACAACACTGCATCCATGTTTAGTGATGCTGCACTTAGCCTGTATCTACAAATGCTATATAAATAACAGTTAAATACTACCAATTAAGAAACTCCACATGAAACATAAAATACACAGATGCTACAAATCTGTATCACTACTCTGAACCACCACTTCCATTCTCATGTGAATGGAATGAAGATTCATTTATTTCAGGACATCCAAGCATGCTTAGAATGCAAATGGAGGAAAAGACACAAATTATTTTTAAGATGAATGGCATTACTGTTGGTATTCATTATTAAAACCCATCTGAGAATTGAAAACAGAATTGTTATCCATTTTTACTGGTACCATCTGGACTCATAAGATCCTCTGCTTCATTTGTCTTGAGAGTTACCAGAACAGAACTGAAAATATCCAAACAACTGATAGACCTCAATCCTTTGCAATGATAATAATTTGGACTATGCCAAAATGCCATCACCTCGCATCTTCTGTTCCCACTTACCATATTACTTAGTATCAAAAGATCTCAAGAACAAAAAAGCCAAAGTTTGTCATAGAACTTAGTTCTACTGTACTCACAAAAAAATGCCTTCTCTAAGTACTGTATAATTAGGTTATTTTAGTATTCTGGCTATTAGAATGTGGATGCTAAGAAGAATCTGGATTTTATTTACTGATAAGAAGAGTCTGGAGTTTATTACAATACTGTCTGTAATACCCAAAGACTACTGAATGCTCTTCCACCAGCTTACCTAGAATCCACATCCCTGAATGGAACTGCAGAACCACAAGTACCAGAGTATTCAGCTTTGTTTCTGAAGAAAGTAGATTTTAAGTGATATGTGCAGAGATTGAATGTGTTTTTATCAGACTTTTAATGTTTATCAGAATAGGAGCTATCAAAACGTATCTCAAACAGAATTTCATTTGCATACTCATAATGAGAGTAATCATGTTTGATGTTTATTGGTCATAATTATTTTTAATTTTCTTTTTTTTTTTATTGGAAATTTTTTATTGGAAAATTTTTTTTACATTTCAGATGTTCTCTCCTTACCCCATTTCGCCCCCTCCCTCCCAGGAACTCACTATCCCTTCCCCCCTCCTCCTGCCTCCACGTTGGTGTACCCCCACCCACCGTCCCCTGTACCTCACCTCCCCACCCTCGAGTATCCCCCCCCACGACGTCCAGCCTTCATGGGACCAAGGATCTCTTCTCCCACTTATATATAGCTCCCTTGCATATATAACTGGAGCCATGGGTCCCTCCCTAAGCGCTCCCAGGCTGGTGGTTTAGACCCTGAGGGCTCTGGTTGGTTGGGATTGTTGCTTTCCTCATGGTGTCGCGAATCCTCTCAACTCCTTCTGCCTTCACTCTATCTTCTCCATTGGGAACCCCATGAGCAGTTTAATGGTTAGCTGTGAGCATCTGCCTCTGAGTATGTCAGACTCTTGCAGACCTCTAAGGAGACAGCTATATCAGGCTCCTGTCAGCATGTACATCCTGACATCCACATCAACCTCTACCTTTGGTGACTGCACATAGGATGGATATCCAGGTGGAATGGTCTGTAGACGATCCCTCCTTCAGTTTCTGTCCTGCACTGTGTCTCCATATTTGCACCCTTGAGTATTTTGTTACTCCTTCTAAGAAGGACTGAAGGCTCCCCTACTTGGTCATCATTCTTCATGAGCTTTATGTGGTCTGTGAGTTGAATCTTGGATATTTCAGGCTTCTGGGCTAAAATCCAATAATCAGTGAGTGAATACCATGTATGTTCTTTTGTGATTGGGTTACTTCACTCAGGATGATATTTTCTAGTTCCATCCATTTATATAAGAATTTATCAAATTCATTGTTTTTAATAGCTGAGTAATATTCCATTGTATAAATGTACCACATTTTTTGTATTCATTCCTCTGTTGAAGGGCATCTGGGTTCTTTCCAGTTTCTGGCTATTATAAGTAAAGCTGCTATGAACATAGTGGAGCATATGTCCTTGTTATGTGTTAGAGCATCTTCTGGATATATACCCAGGAGTGGTATAGCTGGGTCCTCAGGTAGTGATATGTCCAATTTTCTGAGGAACCGCCAGACTGTTTTCTGTAGTGGTTGCACCATCTTGCAATCCCACCAACAATGGAGGAGTGTTCCTCTTTCTCCACATCCTCGCCAGCATCTGCTATCACCTGAGTTTTTTATTTTAGCCATTCTGACTGGTGTGAAGTGGAATCTCAGGTTGTTTTGATTTGCATTTCCCTGATGACCAAGGATGCTGAACATTTCTTTAGGTGCTTCTCGGCCATTCGCATTTCCTCAGTTGAGAATTCTTTGTTTAGCTCCTTACTCCATTTTTTAATAGGGTTAATAACCCTATTTTTAATTTTCTTAACAGGCTATCATTAGCCAAATATTATCTTACATTCTTTTATCAATTTCCTTTACATCACTTGTAAAGTTAATCTATTTCAGCTCATCCATATTGTTTTTTCTGTGTGTATTTTGATTAACACATTCTTTTTTGTTCTTAATTCATATGTTTATTCACTTTACATCCAATTTCAGTACGCCTTTTTCTCTTCTCCTAGTCCCACCCTCAGATGTACCCTCTCATCATTCCTTCCTCTCTTCTTCTCTGAGTAAAGAAAGCCCCCCACATGGGTACTAAACCTACCACATCTATTAGAAACATTCTTAAATTTAAGTGTTATCAAATGTTTTTGTTTTTAAACTTATCTCTTCCAATGGCCTAGTTGTACATTTAATATCACATGCTATCCATCAACTGACCCACATAAAAAAATAGATTTTCTTTCAAGGTTGTAACACAATAGATTTTGAACATTTAAGGTAAACTAAGTATCAGTATTTATAAATTATAAGTAATATCATTTCTTGAATTTAGATATATTATTGGACATATATGAAATGCTATGGAGAAAAGCTATTTATTACAATACTGTCTGTATTACCAAAAGACTTAATCATCACTTGCCTTTCCAAAGCTCAAAGACAAGGAATAATTATTCTTATTGTCATAATAAAATGCTATAAATATTTTGTGATTTATAAACATAACCAAGGATTATTAAAAGAAATAATTCCATAATTTTACAGATTCTTTATATCTACAGAAATCCTAAAGATATTTTGATCTTTTATTTTCAATGCTCAAATTTGATGGTTATATTTCCAGCTCCAGATACTATAGAAAGATATATGCAAATGTTTCTAGATGAGAATGATGTGTTTGTCCTTTTACCCAAACATAAATTAAAACATGGACTGGACCAAATATTCCAGTTGGCCAAATTTTAAAACTTACAGAACACAGTTTAAAGAAATGAAACAGGGCAATGAAATGCAATTACATACATTTCATTTCTGAGAAAGGGTAAAGAAAAAAGAAAGAAAATTTTAAAAGAAACAAAAAGCAGCGGGCGGTGGTGGCACGCTTTAATCCAGCACTGGGAGCAGAGGCAGGCGATTTCTGAGTTCGAGGCCAGCCTGGTCAGGACACACAGAAAACCCTGTCTTGAAAAACCAAAAAAAAAAAAAAAAAAAAAAAAAAAAAAAAAAAAAAAAGAAACAAAAAGCAAAACCAAAAGAATTAATCTTGAGTGACAATCTTATGTCAACTCTGTCTGCCACCAACTGTTTTTTCTACCTTTGTGAATCACTGAAAGATTGTCAAAATTGCAAAAAAGTATTTTGGTTTATAGCTATTCTATAAATTACTTCCAGTTAGTGACAAATGTAGACTGATCCATCCTGGCAGAGTGAATATTGAGCGTACAATGTTTGTTTCCCATGGGACTTTGTAAGGCTTTATACCCAGATGTGAAATTGCTCATTCCACTACTCAGGAAGATTACCTAATGCAAGACGTACTTAGTGGGGGGAGTCAGGGTCTCAGTTACTTGTATGATGGCATTCAAATTTGTACCCAGAAAACATAGTTGCCCAGTATCGTATCAAACAAGAAGAGAGATAGAGACATACACTCTTTGTGGAGAAGGAAGAAAATGAAACAATGTTCCTTAAAGACATCATTAGCCTCAGGCCCTTGAATATTGCTTCCTTCCTACTTTTGTGGTAAGTATATGGGGATTTTTACAAATATCAGTTATTATTCCCCAAACTACTGAACTTTTAAATAGCAATACAGAAGTCCATTGCAGTGACTGTTTTATTTCTGAAAATTCTCAAACAGAAAAGAAAGGGCAGAGTTTATTGTTTACTACAAATACACACAGTTTGTCATTCTTACTCATTACCTTTCTTACTAGTGGTAAGAAATCATTGGTTTGACTACATAAGAGAGTGGTATGAACACAGACATGATGTCAGTATAATGTTCATGGGCTTTGAAGACATGTAGAAAGTAAGATGAGAATGTTGTATTTTTTAAATTACTATTTATTTGCATAACACAGACATTGACCCTTTTCCCAGTCCAACCTGCCACAGTTCTTCATCCTGTTCCTCCTTCCCTCTGTCTCCAAGAGATGTCCCAACTCCACCCCCATCAGGCCTTCCCACTCCCAGGGACTCAAGTGTCAGGTGGGTTATTTTTAGATGATTTTCTTTACACTGATCTTCTCTTGGTTGAAAGCATATTCTCCCAGGTATCTCCATACTTAACTTTTACTTGGGTTGTTTGCTAGAGATGACTCATAATGTCCTGTCTTTGTCTCATTGACAGCACTTCCTCTACTCTCTTCTCACTGTACAGTCATCTTTTCTGATCCTTTCCTGTGCAGCCACCTGTAAAAAGCCAACCTCAAAAATTTTAGTGGCAATGGCTTTCATTATTAATACTTGATTATTTTATGATAATTACATATATTAATGGTGTCTGGTGTGCTGTTCCTTCAAATAAATAGAGTATGCATTGAACAGAGTATGCAATAGAGTAGATAGATTATCTAGCCACTCTTCTTGAATTGTCATCTTTTCTTCCCCTAAGAACTTTCCCAATCACCATTAATCCAAATAACTATTAATCAAAATTCTACTTTAAGAATAGACATATGAGAGCACACATAGTATTTATTCCAGCTTACTTCACTTAGCCCAGTGTCCTTAGATTTATACATTCATGTAGATGACAAATTTCATTTTTTTTATGTCTGAGCAACAATCTATTTCATAAATATAGTATATGACATATAATTTCTTTACTCTTCAGTGTATTGCTGGATTATAGTTTTGTGGTTATAAATATACAGCAGTAACACTAGATAACAATAAAGTTTTAAATGGTGACTTCATTTCCAATTGGCTATATCCTCAGGGATGTTATACCTGACATGATGACCATTTTTTTATACTTTTCCATGCTCAGTACTTAATTAAGGCACCAAGGACCATGAAATTGCCATAAAATGTGAACAATTAGTGCCACAGAGCAGAATTGAACAAGTAGGACAAGTACTCCTGTTTTAAAAAAAATTCTTGGAGCATGTCTCTCAGATGAATCTATGAAATATTTTTCTTTGGATTGGCCACAATTAATTAGTATCATTATTTTGTGTTCTTGCTCTTTATTGTCATTGCCACCACAGACACTGAGTGCATAGTGGCACATGAGGTAGAACTGCTCTTTCACTGCTGTTCTTGGTCTCCAGTTTCTCTCTTCATGCTTCATTAGCTGGCAGCACTTGTCTATCGTCTTCTTGGGTCACTGGTCCAGAAGCCTGTATTTCTTCCCTTTGTGGATTTTACTGAAGTTTTCTTTTTGACTCTGGTTAATAAAAGTGAGGACACAGGTGATGGATTTTCCCATGACTCCTGTCACCTTGATTACCTGAAAACTCAGATCATCCACTTGTTTTTCAGCAAGAGCACCTTCTTCTTGCCAAACTAAGTCCTGAGACTTTGCCCCTCAAATAGTAACAACATGTTGTGCAAATCAAAGAAAAAGAGTTAATCTTTACCACTCTCTGAGAACATATTGACATGTTGATTAATAAACATTGAGTGAATGATTTCTGTGTGCAGGCATAGAATCAGGAGTAAAAGAGGATTTACCACATTATAAAGTCCATTAGCTAACCAGGAAGGCAAAGAGTAAGAAAGCAAATACTCAAATTATTTGTCTGGTGACATGGCTCAGTGGGTAAATAGGCTTGCTGAGCATAACTGACCTAAGTTCAATATCTTTCTTTTAGCTGCATTGTTTGGTTTTCATACTTTTTCTGGTCTTGGGGTTTTTTATCCTCCATATTTGTCAGTCATTGTGCATCAAGTCATTTGTATGAATAAGTTAGCATCAGAATCCTTATATATTATATTATATTATATTATATTTATATTTATTATTATATTATTATATATTATATTAATTATATTATATTTATATTATATTATAATAATTCAAGCATGACATTAAATTTCTTCCACAAATGATCACTTACACAGATAGAGCCTAACATAAGCCAGCTTACCTGGACCCAAATCCTCTGGTACCCATCTGAAAACCCATCTCTGTTTATTGTATCTTGGACATAGAGTCCTCTGAAGTTCCACTTTAATTAATTTTGTAAGGGATTTCAAGGTTCTCTAAATTGTTATTTATTTTTATATTTAGAAAGATAATTCACACATCCACCATTACCATTTAACATTCCTGTCAACAGTATAGATAAAGGCTTACTGTGTTCTTTCCCATCATTTGTAAGGAATAGCCATTGTAATAGGTTACAAGTAGTGTGCTTTTCTTATAAGTTTCCATTTCCCAAATGTCTAGTATTACAGAGCATTTTCTCCTGTGCTTAATGGATGTTTCCAAAGTCCATTTGAGATGATTTATTTAAAAATTTAACTGGGTTGGTTTTGGTTGTTTCTAGGGATAATCTTGTACCAGACAAGTGACTTGTATTGCTCCCATTATATATGTAAATTTTTTACTTGGTTGGATATGTCTCCTAATACATAGGAGTTCTAAAGTTTAGTGTAATCAATTTAACAAAATTTCTTTAATCTCTGTACCAGTAGAAGCATGGACAAGACAGCTCTGTGAAATTCTGTGCTGTAAATCTTCCCTAAGTCTCTCTGTAAGAGCAACATAGTTTAAGCTCCTACTTTTATGCTTGATGAATTTTCAGATGTTGGGAGGAGATGCCCTTGGTGCTGCGAAAGCTCTATGTCCCAGTGTAGGGGAACACCAGGGAGGGAGGATGGGAATGAGTGGGTGGGTAGGTGAACACCCTTATAGAAGCAGGGGTGGGGAAATGGGCTAGGGGATTTTAGGAGTGGAAACTGGAAAAGGATAACATTTGAAATGTAAATAAAGAAAAATTTAAAAATTCTTGGCAAGTGCCAGTTATGAAACAGCTCAGAAGCTCAGTGCTTAAAATCTGCAGTTTTCTGAAGAAAGAACTGAGTGAAGAAGATGTGAATGATGTTGTGAGACAAATGACATTTCAGAAAATGAAAGCTGACCCACGAGCAAACTATGTACAAATTATAAAAGATGAACTTGGAACAAGAAATGATATGGAAAGTTTCCTTCGCAAAGGTGATATTCAGAGCTCTGTAGTAGCAAAACTGTTGAGTTGTCTCTTGAGTGCTTATATGTAGGCCAAATCATCTGTGTTTCCAATGTATTTCCCCAGGTACTAATGATATTTGGAAGAATCAAATATTTTAACTGACAGATGGACTAAGTTCCTAATAGTGTTTTAGTACAAATTCTGGAAGTTTGATTTACTAAATGAATATGATTTTCCTTACTTTTGGCGCACACAGATCAACTTTTTAAAGTGATCAGCAGTCTTATCCAAGGCAATAGATGTATTAGAAGTTAAGATTCTAATTCATCTTGTGCCCTTGTTTTATTTTTTGGGTTTCCTCTGGTTTGTTGTTGTTGTTGCTGCTGATGATGATGATAGTGATGTTGGTCTGTGTGTGTGAGTGTGTGTGTGTATGTGAGAGAGAGAAGAGAGAGAGAGAGGGGAAAGAGAGAGAAGGGAGAGAAGATAAAGAAGAAGAAGAGAAGAAGAAGAAGAGAGAAGAGAAGAAGAAGGAGAAGAGAAGGAGAAGGAGAAGGAGAAGAGAGAGAGATTCACAGTATAGCACAGGCAAACAAGGTTTGAATTCATACTCCTCTTGCCTCTACAACATTCCCTGCCTATGTTTGTAATTTAAAGATGAGATTTAAAGTGTTTCCCGATGTGTGAGACTTTTTCCATTGTAAATATTAAAATAATGTCTTAATAATATCTTTATCAGATATAAATTGAATTCAATCAAAAGCAATATGCCTTTTGTTTTATAATAAAATAACCTCATCATAAGCCAGGTGATGTGGATAAGAAATAATTTTCCCTTCAAATACTCTTTGAACATCAGTTATGTTTTAGTAATTCTGGATTTTTATGTTTTTTCAGAAAATCTTCTTGTTTGTCTCTTCTGCCACTTAATGTCAATCTCACATCTCATTAAATATTCAATTTGATTTTCAAAAGTTCCCCAAATTATGAGCAGTATGCAATTACAATTTCTTAGATCTCACATTAAAACTTTTGATTTAAATACTATATTACATCCTTCCATGTTCTTCTTCCAACACTTCTCCTGCCTCTTCACTTGAACCTGTCATATGTACCCCACCTCAATCTCTGTCAAAATTTTGAGTACATATATTCTTATTGAAATATATATATATATATATAAAGCCTGCTGGGTCTTTTAATATGTGTTGTGTGTGAATAATTTCAGGGCTAACCATTTTTCATTGAATAAACAATTAGGGGGCTAATCTCTGAGAGAAGCTAATTCTCCTACTCTCATTGTTCATTAGTTGTCTGTTGTTCTTGGTCTAGGAGTAGGACACATGATAATTGCACTTTCCTTCTCAGCATGTTTATTGATGTTATCACTCACTGTTCAGTACTTGCTTATTCAGTCATGTTGTTGAAACACCATGGACATAGTTTCCCTGTCATTTATAAAAAACTGCAATGTTACTCTTAAAATATTTCCGATACCTCTTTCATAAGCCAACTGAATCATAGGACCTGAGGCTATGTTATGGGTATGTTCATTGGAGCTGAGTCCCACAGGATCGATTGATCCTTGCATTATAGACTGTTATGGATTTCTCTTATAATCACAGTTACAAAACCATCTTAGATAAAAAGTGAGCAGTACATTTTTCTGTGGTGTAAATATTTGCTTTAGAATGAAGTAAGGAGCTATCCTCAAGTAGTAAGTGATGGTAATAAGTTATCTTCTAAAACCAATGACATTGCTGGACATAGTGGTGCACATATTTAATCCCAGCACTCCAGATAAAAGGGAGGTGTATCTCTAAGATCAAGACCTGCCTGGTCTACAAACCAACTTTCTGAACAGCGAAGGATACACAATGAAACACAATCTTATATAAAATGAAATGAAATTAAATAAAATAAAATAAATAAAATTTAAAAATTCCATGACCTTATAGTTTCAAGGTAGTTCATTTTATATCATAAAGGCACAGCTGGCTCAATATATGTAAGTACATAACTTTAAGAAATAATACGTATTGACTTATAACACTCATTTCAATGGATGCAGAAAATACCTTGACAAAATCTAATTCATTTTTAAATAAAAGTCCTAAACAATGTAGAACTGGAGGGAACATGTGTCAATGTAATAAAGATTATATAAGCAAAACCCATATCCAGTATTATCTTCAGTTGCGAAAACTTTAAAGATATCCCATTTAGAGCCTGGAATGAGACAGGTTGTCTACTACACCCACTGCTTTTTTCTCATTTGTTTTTCTAATTTGGTTGTTTGGCTGTTGTTCAGAATAGTGCCTGAAGCACTAGATAAAGCACTAGGGTAGGAGAAGGAAATTGAAGAGATACATAAAAAAAAAGAGTCACCCAGCTGTGGTGGCGCACGGCTTTAATCCCAGAACTGGGGAGGCAGAGGCAGGCAGATTTCTGAGTTTGAGACCAGCCTGGTCTACCGAGTGAGTTCCAGGATAGCCTGGGCTATACAGAGAAACCCTGTCCTGGAAAAACTAAAAAAAAAAAAAAAAAAAAAAAAAAAAAAAGAAGTCAAATTCTTCCCATTTGGTATGATCTAACATTATAGATAAGATAACCAACAAATTTCACTGGAAAGTCTGTAGAAACAGCAATATAAGTTCAAGTATACAAAACAGATTTAGAAAGATCAGTAATCTTTCTATACAATATATATGGTAAGAAAAAAACTTATGGATATACTTCAATTTACAGGAGATTTGATGGTTATAAAATATCTTGGAATAAAGCTAAGAAAAAGAGTGAAAGACCTCTGCACTGAAAAACTAAATCTGCTAAGAGTTTGAGGAAGATATTAGAAAGTGGTAAGACTTTCTAATGTTCATGGATTGGTAAAAATTTGTTTAGAGAAAAAGACTATCTTACAAAGCAATCCATTCCTAATCAATATATCTGAAATATTCTTCCAAGAAATACATGGGTTAAAACAAAACATATATATTTTTTAATATTTCTGTGATTTTTTAAAGAAACAAAAATTCCAGAATTCTCACTACAAAGAATCATTAAATATATTTTCATTCATTTGTTAAAATTTAAACATTTGCTGAGTCAAGAAAGTGAGGAATATTAGCAATTGTTTTGAGTATAAATATAACACCTGGTTTATTAAGTGACATTTTAGTTTGATTCCAAAACAATCAACATTAATCATATGAAGCCTAAAAATTAGGATTGTATTGCCTTCTACTCAACACTTCACTGTGCAAACCATCTAATTCTCAGGTGGAAGTATGGCAGGGGAGATAACATTGTGCAATCAAATGGCATTTTCTTCTTTACCTCAGAATTGTTTTGAAGTCTTTTTACATTACTATTTTTGTGTTTATTTTATTCGATTTGTTACTTACTCACTTTATCTCCCACTATTCCCTAGTTCTTCCCACATACCTTCCTCCCATTCTCCTCTTAGTGGCACTTTAATGTGTGGGTTCCTATGACTCTGGTCCTTCAAGTCTCTGTGATACTAGGCACTTCCTCTGCCTTAAATCCAGACAAGGCAGCCCAGCTAAAAGAACATATCCCACATACAGGCAACAGCTTCTGGGACAGACTCCACTGCAGTTGTTCAGGACCCACATGAAGGACAAGCCACATATCCTCTTCATGAATGCAGGAGGCCTATGTGTACCTGTGTATCTTCCTTGGTTTGTATGTCAGACTCTGAGAGCCTCAATGGTCAAGTTTAGTCGACTCTTTCGGTCTTCCTGTGAAGTTCTTATCCAGTTCAGAGCCAGCAGCAATCCTTTCTTTCTTTTCTTTTTTTTTTTTTTCAAGACAGGGTTTCTCTGTGTATCTCTGGCTGTTCTTGAACTCACTCTGTAGACCAGGCTGGCCTTGAACTCAGAAATCCACCTGCCTCTGCCTCCCAAGTGCTGGGATTAAAGGCGTGTATCACCACTGCCCGGCGTAATCCTTCTTTCTATTATTCAAAAAGAGTCCCCAACTCCATCCACTATTTGATTGTGGGTGTCACTATTGTCTGATTCAGCTGCTTAGTTGAGCCTAATAGGACGACATCCTGACTACAAGCATAAGCAGAATACAATTAATAGTGCCAGTGATTAGTGCTTGACCACAGGATGAGTCTCAAGTTTGGCTGGTCATTGGTTGTCCATCTATTCAGTCTCTGTTACATCTCCTGTGCTTGCATTTCTTGTAGACAGGATAAATTTGATTGTAACTTTTATGGGTGGGTTGGTGTCTCTTTTGCTCTACTGATATTCCTGCCTGGCTACAGGAATTGGCCTCTTCAGGTTCTATATTCAGATATGAGTTTTCCAGATTACTGATGTCAATCTCTAGCTGTTCAATGTCCTTGTCAATGGCCCATTGAAGTTCTGAGTAATGCCTATTTGAAAGAACTAGAGAAGTTATGCCTGTCCCAGACCCAGCAGCACCGAGGTCAAGGAGGACAGATAAGGTAACACCTCATATGACCTCACTCCTTGTCCTAAGCAGGGCATGATCAGCAACAGGGTCCCAATCCTGAGCAAAACCTTCTTCAGTATAATAGGTTAAGCTAGAAATCAACTGTACAAGTAAACAAACTGCTGTCTTGTTTTTTCACTAAATTTGGAATGTAAATGCAAGGTGTAAGACCATCGCTGCAAGCTCATCTGTGGTAAGAAGGTGGGCAGAGGTAGAGGAGGCATAGGGAATTATCTTAGTGCAAAGATGAGCATGGATAGAAGGGATCTTATTACCAATACACAGTCCTTGGACTGAGACCGCGCTCAGTGTTAGTTTTGCATCTTGCTGTTGATTCCACATGGATAAAGAGGAATCTTGGGTCTCAGTGCCTTCAGAACTCGAAGCAATTCCCTCATAAAAGGGTGGATAGAATAATAAGATAACCAACAGGATTCGGTGAGTTCAGGGCAGGAATGGTTTAGCACTGAAAAGGTCCTATTAAGGACCTCAAGAATAAAATATTGAGTATCAGGTTTAAAGCCATCATCAGAAGGAGGGGAGTAGTGGTATAAGAGGTAGGAACAAGATTAGAGGGCTTTTTTGTGAGGGCAAGGGATTTAAGACATGATTTGATCCAATAGGCACCATCAGCATACCAACCCCAGGTGGCTGCATCAACAGTTTTATAGTAAATATTAGGCCATCATCAGAGCACTCCTTGTAAAGCCTCAGCCCCGAAGAATGGCCACTGGTCCATTTATTGTTCTCTTTTCCTAGATCAGTAAATTGAATATGAAGTTAGTGATACCAGCCTGAGAACTCTGGAATATTAGTCCAATCTGGGTTTCCCTGACTTCTTTTTATTTTATTTTATTTTATTTTATTTTATTTTATTTTATTTTATTTTGGCTTCTTGTTTTATGATGTATATAATTAGCAGTGTAAGTGATAAAGTTCCAGGAGGAGGAGGGATGCCAGTAGGTGTCACCTATTGTTTCACATCCCAAAATTTTGTGGAAAAATTCATTTTTATCTCCACACTGTGGATTCAAGGAGCTGTCTTAGTGATAGCCAGGGCAAACATAGAAGGGAAGCACTCTTAACATGCTCCTTCTATCTTTTGTGCCACACCTGCCCCAAGGGTTGAGGCTTTATCTGTCAGGCAGAGAGGACAAGGAGGGAGCTTTTTGAAAATCTGTAATACCCTTCAATGTCACAATTAGCAGGGATACCTATGGCTAATTTGCAGAGATCAGGGTAAAGGCTGGGCCACCAATTCCCAGGGTATGAGACTTGAGAAGTGCTCTATTGAGAAGTGCTCCATACAGCGTCACCCTCTCCATTAATTACTTGTGAGGTCAAATTAAGGGGTTGATGGGGATTGTAATCACTTGCTCTTATGAGTCCCAAGGACAGTATCAGGATCAAAGCCTCCAACAACAAACACTATAGGTGGCTTATTTTCATCTGGAAAGGGAAAATAAAGAAGTGAATTCTCCCGGGAGTCTGGTCCTCTTGGCTGGGGCAGACACATAGCTGGTCTGCTCCTGTGGAGACACCTGATCCTGAGCCATCCTGGAGGAGCTACTACACTCAGAGCAGAGGGTAAGAAATCTCGCCCACTACCCCAGACACCAGAGTTACAACTGGGAGTCAGGGGTGCTCAGGAACCATCAGGCACCCAAACCCCACCCTCTGGAATACCACTTCCCTTCTGCCCTGAGCCTGATCCTCTTAGCTGGGACAGGACACCGAACTGGTCTGCTCCTGTGGAAACACATGATTCTGAGCCATGCTAGAGGAGCCACTGCAGAACAGAGGCCTGGTTCTTTTGGCTGGGGAAGACATCGAGCTGATCTGCACCTGTGGAGACACCTTATCCTGAGCCATCCTAGAGGAGCCACTGCACTGAGAGCAGTGGACACCTAGCTGTTCGGCTCCTGGGAGACACCTTATCCTGAGCCATCCTAGAGGAGCTGCTGACTAAGAGCAGCAAGATTTGAGGATCCCCGAGGTGGCCTGAGTCCCAGGAGTTCTTCCACCCAGGGGCTTATCATCACAGGAACACAGAGACATCTGAACTCTGAGGAGTTCTGACATAAGCAAGGTAACTGGAAAGACAGACTCCAGTCAGAAACAGTGAGCACAGGTTAACACTAGAGTCAACCAGATGACAAAAGACAAGTGCAAGAACACAAGCAACAGAAACCAAAGTTACTTGGTATCATCAGAACCCAGTTCTCCCACCGTAGCAAGACCAGGATACCCCATCAAGGAAAAACAGGATTCGGGATTAAAATCACTTCTCATGATGATGATAGAGGATTTTCAGAAGAACATATGTAACTCCCTTAAAGAAGTACAGGAGAACACAGGTAAACAGGTAGAAGCCCTTAAAGAGGAAACACAAAAATCCCTTAAGAAATTGCAAGAAAACACAACCAAACAGGTGAAGGAATTGAACAAAACCATCTAGAATCTAAAAATGGAAATAGAAACAATAAAGAAATCTCAAAGGGAGACTACCCTTGATATAGAAAACATAGGAAAAAGATCAGGAGTCATAGACACAAGCATCACCAACAGAATACAAGAGATAGAAGAGAGAATCTCACGTGCAGAAGATATCATGGAAAAAATTGACACAACTGGCAAAGAAAATGCAAAATGCAAAACGCTCCTAACACAGAACATCCAGAAAATCCAAGACACAATGAGAAGACCAAACCTAAGGATAATAGGTATAGATGAAAGTGAAGATTCTCAATTTAAAGGGCCAGTAAGTATCTTCAACAAAATTATAGAGGAAAATTTCCCTAACCTAAAGAACGAGATGCCCATAAACATACAAGAAGCCTACAGAACACCAAATAGACTAGATCAGAAAACAAATACCTCCTGTCACATAATAATCAAAACATCAAATGCACAAAACAAAGAAAAACTACTAAAAGCAGTAAGAGGGAAAGGTCAAATAACATATAAAGGCAGACGTATAAGAATTACATCCGACTTCTCACCAGAGACTATAAAAGCCAGAAGATCCTGGACTGATATCATACAGACCCTAAGGAACACAAATGCCGGCCCAGACTACTATACCCAGCAAAA
>JAJTUV010003749.1:0-41738 GCA_021653895.1 Mastomys natalensis | reverse complement strand
AAAATTGGTTCTGATAATGGATATATCAGACATTGATCTAGGAGTCATGTTATTGCTTTGTTACTTTAGAAAAACAGTAGTGTAGATCCATGGCCTATCTCAACTCAGGTTCTTAGCCATTATAGCTGTGGTGGGGCTTAGATTTGTAGGGATGTATATAATGGTTTCCATGGGTGTGAGGCTGTAATCTTGGTTAGAGGATAAGGAAATTGAGGATATGAAGATCCAACTGCTCTGAACTGAAATCGGGTCTCTGAAACTTTCCTCAATAGCTGTTTACATGACTCTATAAGGATTAAAAACCACACAAGGAACAAAGAACTAGAGCAGGGAGAGGAGAGAACAGTGTTTGCTAAGGAAGTATATTTGTTAAGTACAATGAGAATTCACAGAAATACTGTTGCTACCCAAGAAACAGAGGCCAGGCTGGATGCAGGTGGAGGAAACAGCCTTCAGTAATTTTATCTCTTGGCCTGGAGTTTGCCTGAGTTTTAATATCAACCACCAGCATGACGGGATTCAGGTCATTAGCTATCTGGTGTTGGTTTAATTTAAGGCATTAAATATTATTGATAATCATTTGGAAACTGAAACTTCCTCTGCAATGAACATCAATTCAAGCATTTCCACATTGCTCTGCTTGCTAAATATTGTCATATGTACTTCACAGTTACATGAACGTGGGAAACATGAAGTTCCTTTTCAGCAGGTTGACTGAAATAGAGAAGTCATATCAATGCAAAGCTCTGTTTTTTCCAGAGCAGATTCAACTTTTTTCCAAGTTAATTTTCTCTTTCATTTAGTGTGTATATATGTTCAGTGATAATGTCATACATGTATATAATGCATCTGATCATTCCTATCCCAATCTCTTTTATATATCTCCTATCCATGGCAACTCCCATCTCATCCCTAAAAATTCCACTCCCTCATCTGTGTCCTGGTTTCCCCTTCACAAAGTTCCTCCTCCCATTTTCCCATCCTCATTTCCTCAGATACTGTGGAGATCCCCATTGTTATCCCCCTACCTGGCAATCAAGTCTCTACATTAAATAATGTTCTTTGCATAACTATGTGTCTGTGTCTAAGGAATCCAGTGGGAACACTCGCGGGTGCATCACTGAGTACAGTGAGTCTCCTTCACAGATCATGAAGAGTCCAGCACCAAGAGATACATCTACAACACAACACCTGTATGTACATTTCAGGGAACATTAGAGAAGAGAGTTCATAAGGACTGTAAGTGATGAAATACCAGGAAGAAGTCAGTGAAAGAGTTTTTCCTATTAATATAGTCTAAGAAATATATTTTAATTTTTGGAGAAATAAATAATTCTAGAACAATGCAGTATTAATGAATATACTAATGCAGAAAGGGGATATTTTAATGGAGTCCCATACATAGACAGAGAAGTACATGAAAATAATGAACACTAGAAAAACAGAATTTGTTCTTCATAGGTATGAGGTCGTTTACTGTTTGCCAAGCACTGAGTGGTTAAACCTATAATTTTTCAGACAAATACATTACAATTCTACTATCGAATCACAGCTTCACATTGAAGGAAAACATATTAACTCTGAATCTTTTTATGGGTGGCATATATTTTCTTGCTGTATTTTTCATTTTAAAACAATGGAAAGATTAACAGGTATCTGTAGCTTTTATCTTTCATCATAGAATCATCTTTCATAGGATATAGACACCATTACAGACAACTACAACTGGTCACATCCCAGAGTAACTGACTGGGAGGTTCTTAGAACCAGCTGATCCATCTGCAATGGAAATCCTGCATGTGAGGCTCAGGATATATCATAGAAGAAGTATAAGTAAAATAATAATAATAATAATAATAATAATGATAATAGAAGAAGAAGGAGGAGGAGGAGGACTTTAAGTGTCATAAGAGCTTGAAATCTTCTGTGACATTTTGTCTCCTAGAAATGACTGAGATTCTATTCCTATGAAACTTCAACAATATGGTTGCCCAAGAAGACCTGAAGAAGAACAACAGCAATAGACACACTAATGTGGTAGGAGAAATTCTGTCAGCTAGCCAGCCCTAGATGAAGAACAGTGGTGAACTAACAAGTGCTGAGAGAGGTAGAATGACTCTTCTCCAGGGATGGCCTCTAGTTTCTCATGCAACCTCATATGTTGAGGATCAACGTCATGTACAAACAACACTTAATGGACTCTTCAGACCATGTATACATATTTATGCATATATATGTATTTGACAAAAATCCCCAGTCAATCAGTTTGAGAGTGCATAGGGAAAGATGAATATTGCAGTGGTTTGAAGGAGGAAAGTGGAAGGGTCAATATAATCATATTTAGATATAAAAGTTTTTGTTATGGAGGTGGTATTTAAATTCTGTAAAACACTTTACATATGAACTGAAATTTACAGTGAAATGACATTAGGCACAATAATGTTAATAGTCACATAATGGAAAAGTTGATGAAGAAAATAAAAATCTTTTTTCTACATACACGAATCAATGGTAAAGAGAATTGTTTGTGCTTGAGATGTATAAATTTGTGCTTTCTTACACATCTACATTGTGAATGAAAAATCACAAAGACACAAAAGAGGACATCATAATATATAAGGAAAAGACAAGCCTTATGAGCAAAGACCTCCAAAACCACCAGTGGGTTCATTTTCTGTTGTCCACACACTGCTGGCCATGAGACCTGCTCTTCAGTGTGCTTTGCATAGCATTGCACTTTGTTGGAAAACATAAATTTTCTTTTGCAGGTGTTTCAGTTGTAGTTAGTTTCTGGGTTATAGACAAAATCTGTACCACATCTATCAGCACTGAGACAGAAAGTCACATAGACATGTGCCATCTCTGTGCATATTGCCACAATTTCTACAAGTACATATTTGTGTCAGCCTCCTGTGTCTGGAAAACATTGTTTCCTTGGGGTAATCCATGTCCTGTGGCTCTCAGTTTCTCCAACTCCCATGCCTCAAAGTTCCCCAAGCCAAGAAATATGCAGACATTCTATTCAGGATTCAGTGTCTTCAGATTTCTCTCTGCACATTATTCAGTTGTGGGTCTCTGTATTAGTTCCCATCTCCTGCAGGAGGAAGATTTTCTGATAATTGCTGAACAAGACATTGATCTGGGAGTCATTTTATTGGTATGTTTTTTTAAAAAAATAATATCACCAGGAACTCTTCCAGATTATTTCAAAGTCTGCCATCCTAAGGGACACCAGGTAAGCCTTTCCTCTATAAGCCCTGGCCTGCCAACTCCCCTGAATGCTTAGCAGAGAGCAGTAAACTACACTGCATACTCCATCTCCCACCCCAAGGCCTGCATGCTTTCTAGGAGGCCTACTGCCACCAGGAACACGAAATAAACATTTGCATCCCATACACCTGCACACCAAGTTGCCTAAATGCATACCCATTGGCAGTAATTTAACATCCCTGCTCACACACACACACACACACACACACACACACACGTGTGCACACACGCATACACAAGAAAATGATTTTAAATACAATTTATAAAGATGACAGAAGGCTTTAAAAGTGAATGAATAAATGCCTTAGAGAAATACAGAAAAATACAATCAACAGGTGAAAGAAATTCCAGGCAGATGGGACAGCATATTCCATCACTTTATAGTTTCAGAAGAGTGTTGGTTCAGGAAACAAAGGCTCCCAGTATGTTGAAGAACTATAATCTGTTTACCAAGGAAGCACCTCATCATGAATCTTCCAATTTCCTCAGAACCCTAAACACTTTTACTCTATGGACATTCTATCACAACGGTTCCTCAACACTACAACAGGATGTTTTAAAGAAAATGTTGGATCATCAGATTCCTTTCCCAGAATGTCATACACTGAAAGATGTGCTTCCTTTTCTTTAGATTATATCCCAACTACACAGTCGGTCTGTGTTCGCCAGGGCTCAGCCACTAGAATAATAAGGACTCTGAGGACCATGACAGCCATCCCCATCCTGATAAAATTCTACACTGTTTGATCCCAGTTCTCTGGGGCTGTGGTATTAGATACAGAAGTTGCAAAAGTTACAATTGGTCAATGTTTCCTAACTAAGCATCCATCCAGGGCACCTGTTTTCCCAGGAAAGGACTAGATTCTACTTTCCCATGCTATGATGTGCAATTCTCTTTATTCAACTCTCTTGAGTTTGGGTATGTTCTAGGATAGACAGATGGTCTCAGCTGGTCCTGAGAATAGAAGACGAGGAGAAGGATGTGTGTGTACTTAGGAGACCTTATCATTCCTTCTGAGTTCTACTTGTCTGGGATGAATCTTTCCTGTGGCATAGCTATGTCCCCTCTCTTATTCTTACTAAATTCTTCAGGACCATTGTGCAAAGAGAAACCAGCAAATTCAGAGTGGAAGAAATTGACAGTTCATTTCAGGTAGTGGTCCCCAAGTCACTGTTCTGAGCAGCAACTGGACAGTTCTCAGTATGGTTTCCCTGAGGAGCCCAACAGAGTTTGTGCAGTCTCAGATTCTCAGTGTGTTTGTTAATTAGTGTTAGTTCCCTTGACACTTTCAGACCTTTCAATTTCTACATTGATCTGATCATTCCCCTGGTGTGTGTGTGTGTGTGTGTGTGTGTGTGTGTGTGTGTGTGTGTTTGTGTGTGTGAAAACAGAAAGTAAATGAATGGTAAGCCACTGAGATTTTACTTAAGAGTTCCCATATACCACAGCTAGCTCACATTAAGCATAGATACTATGACTGACACATCTAACTCTTACTTTCTTTGGCTTTACAGATAATAGTTATTGTGGCAACATGATATGTTCCACTGTGAGAAGAGAGTGTTGAAGGTCCTTCATCACTTTAGAAGACTCAAGGGTCAGTGGTAGAGGTTCTTTGGAGTTCCCACCCCAAAATGGGGTACCAAGACCTAGCAGAAGACATTCTTGGCTGTCCCCTCTCAAATGAAGGCTGAATTGCGTAATGTGAACATTGTTTGCTGTCGTTCTCATGGTGAATTCTGTCTGACAGTGTTTAGCTATTGATTTGAATCTGTTTTGACAGAAGGATGGTATAGCATGGTTTGTAAGCATTACACCAAGGCTATGTTCTCTCATATAGCCACCATTGGCCAAGGGAGCAAGGATCTGACAGGGATCCTGTGAATATTGTTTATTTGAGGGTGAGGAGAAGATGTTGGCACTGGGGACCAGTTCTTGCTTAGGAGCCTGTATCTATCTGTAGCCTCCCAAGATGCTCTACAACATGAAATCTCTGGATTCCATTAGCAGGGAGTGTAGTGAGCACGCCTAGAATGATTCAGGGTATCCCCCACCATCATGAGGGCAAATACTCATCTGATGACACTCTGCAACATTTCAAATGCTATTGCAGCTAATAATTGTTGTAAATGGACAATGTTGGTTTCTCTTTGGAACTTTTTTTGCTCTCTCATACTTAAAAGCTCAAATGACAGAGATATGAAATTTTTGATTACCAAGAGTTCTTTGTTAGGCTACCTGTATCTACAGCATACTCCCAAAGCAGATGTCTTTGAAACTTACAGGCTGGTGGGATGGTCTTTTGGGGGCCAGCTGGAGCCTTCAATGGGCTCTAGGAAACAGGACAAGAAGAGGATGTTCTCCCTGTTGTCTGTCCTACATCTGGCCTGTAATCTCCCTTAGGATAGAGTGAATATTACAAGTAATCCATTTAGTCCTTCTCTACCTGCAGCCCTCCAAAGGAGCAGGCTATGGCAAAGGGTTTAGGGTCTCAGAAAACGATTGTGAATGACAGTGGGAACTCACCTGACATGTGAATTTTCATAGGCTCTCTCTGTACAGACCACATCTCTGGGGTATCTGTAGTAAATGTATCATCTGAATGTTCCTGTTTGGGTTGTGGTCTCCTTTTCCACAGTGAACAGGGATATTGAATGCAAAGTAGCATCTACATAATGTGAATTCAGAGAGGTGGGAAATTTCTTCTGCTTTGGTGAGAATGAATTTGTTGTATCCCTTTGTTGAGCTACACTTGAGCTTTGTTTTTGCTCCTGCGGTCACCAGAGTGCTGGGAACCACTGAAAGGACAGGATTATTGTAGTAGATTCCTAGAAGAGAAGGAGGAAAGTCACATGTTCTCATGCAGTCGTGATATTCCTTGGGGCTAATCTGTTGTAGGGAATACTCCTGAGCGCAGAGCCTAAGGCTAAATTGTGACAGTCTCCTTACCTGTCACCACCAGCTCCAGGGTGTCCCCATGCTCTGACCAACCAGCTGAACTGTAACAGTGACAACGATATTGTGCTGCATGTTGTGCCAAAGAAACGTTAGAAAAGTTGGCCTTCTTCCCAGGTTTCTCTGGGTTCTGTGTTACCCATGATTTTTGGCTTTCCTCTATATGCGGAAAATACATTTCTGTATCAAGGGTTCCCTCACACTAGATGGTCATAGAACTTCTGGAGGTGATCACAGAGCCTGCCTCAGCCTTGATAAAGACTTTGGGGAGGTTCCCTGCAAAGAAGTAGGAGAGAAGGAGGTGGGTCTCCTTGAAAGTGGCACAGAGAAAATCTCACATGGAGGTGGATTACATTTAAGTTGATCCAGAGTAGTACAAAGACCCATGAAGGTCATGTCATCTCTGAATACCCTGGATTTTGCTATCCCTTTCTGTTTTGGATTCTGTGTCTTAGTCTCACTGTCTCCTGTGCTCTATGACAATGGGTAAAGAGCCCTGGCTTTTCAAATATAGCTCACATCAAGGCCTCCCTGAGCACCTGTCTCATTTCAATATTCTATTTAGAGGCTGTGGTTCCTCACCTGAGAACAGGAGCTCCAGGGGTCACTAGGTTCTGACCACATCTGTGGGCTGCTCCTGTCATAGCTGTAACATATCCATCTCTGGCTGGAGGTCACTCAACTCACAGAGAAGGAGGCCTCAAAATTCCTAGTTTTATAGTTATACTGTGAGTCCTCCCTCTAGGAGAGGTTCTCTGGTTCTTCCTTAGTCAGAATGAATATGATACAATCCTGCCCTAAAACATACTGGAGGGTGACATTCTATCCTGAGGTCACCACAGGGCTGGGCTGGGCTTACAGGCTGGGTTTACTGTGTGCTCACCTGTCATCACTGGGATCCAGAGGCTCAGAGTTAGTCCTGGAAGAGAGTTCTTTATAGCATATTTTTCCTGAAACCTGAGCAGGACCTCTCATCTGCAGAACCATCTTAAACCTTGGGGTTTCCTGATGGGTGAGTGCTGAGCTACAGCTCATGAACATTTCTAGACCTCAGGATCGCCTTCCTTCTTCACATCTCACCTAGACAGAAGGAAGCTGTGAAGGTGAAGGTCATGGCATCTCTTCTCAGTGTCTGCAACTGTGCTTGAGGGCAGAGATAGGGAACCTGTCTGAAGGGATTAGAAACAGGGTATGACCCTGGAGGCAGTGATGTCCCCATCACGTGATGTTATTTCAGCTGCCCCTCAGGAAGGGAACTGCCCCTCTGACTGACTCAGCATTTTGACTCGGTCAGGCCGTAGACCCCATGCCATCAGGACTTACACAGATCACATTTCCTCATGCACTAGTGGCTGCCTCACCTGTGTTCATCACTGTCACAGCCATGTTGTTGCAGACATGTGTGTACATCTCACACAACAGTACAAATTTAAGTGTGGTTGTGCACTGATTTTTTTTTTCACATTTTTATGTGAAATATTTCCTTCTTTTCAACATTTGCTAATGTTTCTGAGAAATTTCTTCGTGTATATATCTTCATGATATATACATGTGTTATGAATTTTATAATTTTTCTCATACGCTGAAGTGATGGGTTATAAATATATGTACTCCTATGCCTATTTTTAAATGTGTATACACTTTGTTACAACTTTTAAATTATATTTGCTAACTTATTTACTTATTTGTGCTGGTGTATGTGTGTGTGTGTGTGTGTGTGTATGTGTGTGTGTGTACATGCATGGTTGTCAATGTACATGCATGGAGGTCCGGGGACAACTTTAGAATTAAAATTTCTTGTATAATGTTGATCCTGTGAATCAGGCTAAGGTCTTAAAGTGGCAGCAGGCACTTAAACACTGAGATATCTCACTAGTCAACCAACTACTATCTTCATTTTCCTATGTCCTCCTTCAGTCAAAACATTACTTGATCCAAAAAGGTGCCCAGGTTTATTTGAGTTTCTTGTCATCACAGGTTGCTGGCGTGACCACCATAGTTCTTGTAGCAGTTCATTGTGCAGTGGTGCAGGCATGGGCAGCACTTGAGGGCAGCACTGTATCATTGTGTTACAGCTGTAACCTTGGAGAATCTAGCAAAGGACTTCCTGGATGATGACATCACACAGGCACAGCACCAAGTGTAGGGGGATCTTTCTGGATGTAGTGGTCAGGCAGGATTTGGTTTCTGTCCATAATGTTTAATGGAGGCTGCTGGGATTTTAATGACATGACTTCTTGCCCTGTCTCAGCCTTGACATTTTCAGTGATGTCACTGTGTTCAACCCGGAAGATGATAGATTTGCCCTAAAGTGTCTTGTCAACGCCTTGTGTGTTGGTGTCTGCAGTGGCAGAGTTCAAGAAACAGATCCCATCAAGTTAATTTTTCCTGTTTACTTTTGTGTTAGGATTTGATGGAACAGCCTCCAGTATCCTGAGCACATACTCTACAAGTGAGCTACACGCCAGTTTTACTCTGTAATTTTCAATGTTTGGTGTTGTATTTTTCCTTCTACTTTTTTTTCCTATGCTGATGGGCTTAGTTATTTTTGTGGTTGTATTGAGACAGCCTGCGGTTATGTAGTCGTGGTTTCCTGAGCCTGGTTATGTAGACCAGACTAATTGGACCTCATAGAGATCTCCACCTTTTGCTTCCCAAGTGCAGGGATTAGAGATGTGGGCCACCACACCCAGTTTGGGTTTAAAATTTTATGTCTTTAAAATTTTCGTTCCTATGTATATTGTGTCTTTCTTGAGTCTTTCTCCCTCCATCTTCCCTTTCCTTATTCTGTTCATCTGCTTACCCTCCTTACTAACCTGAATTTTCCCTGAACTTCTGGTTGTTGGAAATGTGCTGTTTAATTCCATGAGAGTTCTCATTTTCCCTTTCATTTAATAAATGTGTTAGTTATTTTATTGCGTGGGGCTGAGCTACTCCTCGATGTGAGCTCATCTTCTTAATCAAAAGACCTGTTCTGTGACCTGCAGTAGCCTGTCCTGGACAGTGTTGTGGGTGCCTTGTGGGTTGGAAACCTTTTGCACAATGGTGTCCTTGGTCTGAAGTCTGATTGTAGTGTTTGATGATGCCTTACTGATATTCTGCCTAGATCTTCTGTCCAATATCAAGTGGCCAGAGTGGTCTGTTTTATCTTGTTGTACCTCTCTCATCCAATGTCTGATGGTGCATTCTTTTTGTTTTGGTTTTTTTTTTTTTTCGAGACAGGGTTTCTCTGTGTAGCCGGCTGTCCTGGAGCTCACTCTGTAGACAGGCTGGCCTCGAACTCAGAAATCGCCTGCCTCTGCCTCCCAAGTGCTGGATTAAAGGCGTGCACCACCACCGCCGGCTGGTGCATTCTTTTATATGGATGTTTATGTCTTAAAGATCTGACAGCTCCGGCGCTACCTCGGTACCGAGCTCTGGTGTAGGTCTGAGGGTTTAAAGAAATACTCAGACTCAGGTCATCCATTGTGAGAGAATGCCAATACCTTTACTGAACAGGTTCAATATATACACCAAGCTAGGGAAGGAAAAACACAAACTCAGGAAAAAACAGGAACTCAATTGGGGGGCAATGGGATGTCAAGAGTAAATTCCCTTCCTGGGGCACCATGCCTTATTCAGGATGTTTTGATCCAAGAGGAACCTCAGAATGTTACTTCGTAGACAGCAGCATACAGAAAGGCTAGCCAGGGCATAGCAGCCCTTCGAGGTCCTAAAAAGATCAAATTTTAGATCTATGTAATTTAAGGTTATCTTAGGTTTTACTGCTGTGAACAAACACCATGATAAGACAAGTCTTATAAAAACATTTAATTGTGGCTGGCTTATAGTTCAGAGATTCAGTCCATTATCATCAAGGAAGGAATATGGTAGCATCAGCCAGTCATGGTGCAGGAGCAGCTGAGTGTTCTACATCTTCATCTGAAGGCTATAGCAGTACACCAACTGCCAAGGAGCTAGCACGAGGGTCTTAAAGTTATAGATACATACCTTCTCCAAAAGGCCACACCTACTCAAAGGTCCTCACCTAACAGTGCCACTCCCTGGGCTGAGCATGTATAAACCATCATAAAGTTATTAGAGTTTTGCCTGCAATAAACACACACACACACACACACACACACACACAACACACACACACACAACACACACACACATACAGACACAGAACACAGAGACACACAGTATGTGTTTGGTTTTTGTATGTTCAGAAGAGAATACTGGATTCCCTGTGATTGAAGTTACCAGTGGTTGTACAACATACTATGGTTGGGTTTCTACTGGGCAAGATAGTCTAGGTTGGCATCTGTGGTTTTTACAATTTGTAAGATATCTTTCCAAGGCCTTCTAGATTTGAGAGGGAAATTGGTCTGAAATTTGCTTTCTTTCTGAGTTTTGTGTTTTAGGAGTCAGATTTACATCGAATGAGTTTGCAATATTTGTCTATTTCTAGTTTGTGCAACAGTTTGAGGAGTATTGGTATTAGTATTTGATTAAAAGTTTCAGAATCCTGTTGGGGAAGCACATATAAACAGAGAGAAACATTTTCAAACATAGTAGAATCACATACAAACCCAAACAGGAAATCATAGTATATAAGTAAAAGACCTCTAAGGAAAAAAGATGCCTCCAAAAATACCTTTGAGATCACTTTGTGTTGGCCATATATTGCTGGGTATGAGACCTACCTTTCAATGTGTTTATATGCAATATAATTTTGTTTAAAAACCTAAATTTTCTTTTGCCTGTATTTTTCATTTGGAGATGGCTTCAGGTTTATGGATGAAATCATGTGTCCCTAATCCCATTCACCTAGGGACACCATCTGGCTTAGACCTGTTCTGGCCCTGTGCATGCTGCCACAGGTTCTCTGCATCCATGAGCCTCTTTTTCTGGAAGACATAGTTTCCTTGGTTTTATCCATATCGTCTGGTTCTTACAGTCTCTCCAATTTCTTTCCTTAGACTCCTGTGAACCCAGGGGAGGGTGGGTGTTTGATATTAACATTCCATGAAGGATTTTGAGATCCAAGGTCTCTCTCTGCAAATTGTTCAGAAGGGTTTCTGTGTTAGGTCCCATCTCCTACAGAATTAGGCTTCCTTGATAATGGCTAAGCAAGACATTGAACTAGTAGTCACTTTTTTCCTATGTCCTTTAGGAAAACAGTAGTATAGATTTATGGCCTATCTCTTCTCAGGTTTTTGGTTACCAAAACTTTTATTGAGCTTAGATTTTTGGGGATTTGTAACCAGTTTCCATGCATGTCAGGTTGTAACTTTGACTAGAAGAGCATGACTGGGAGGGTGTGAATTCAGCTGCTCTAAACTGAAATCAGTCTCTGAAATTTTCCTTAACATCTGCTCACACTCCTGTCAGAGGATTAAAAACCACACAAGGAACTAAGAACTAGAGAGGGAGGTGAGAACAGTATGAGATAAGAAAGCACATTTGCAGTTCAGTACGAGAATTCATAGAAACTACTATTACTAAGAAATAGAGGTCTGCCTTTATATGTTACTTGACTTTTCCCCTTACTGCTTTTAGTATTTTTTCTTTGTTTTGTGCATTTAATGTTTTGATTATTATGTGACAGGAGGTATTTCTTTTCTGGTCTAGTCTGTTTGGTGTTCTGTAGGCTTCTTGTATGTTTATGGGCATCTCGTACTTTAGGTTGGGGAAATTTTCCTCTATAATTTTGTTGGAGCGTATTTACTGGCCCTGTAAATTGGGAATCTTCCTCTCATCTATATCTATTATCCTTAGGTTTGGTCTCCTCATTGTGTCTTGGATTTCCTGCATGTTTTGGGTTAGGAGCTTTTTGCATTTTGCATTTTCTTTGACAGTTGTGTCAATGTTTTCTATGGTATTTTCTGCACATGAGATTCTCTCTTCTATCTCTTGTATTCTGTTGGTGATGCTTGCATCGATGACTCCTGATCTGTTTCCTATGTTTTCTATCTACAGGGTAGTCTCCCTTTGAGATTTCCTTATTGTTTCCATTTCCATTTTAGATTCTGAATGGTTTTGTTCAATTCCTTCACCTGTTTCGGTTGTGTTTTCTTGCCATTCTTTAAGGGATTTTTGTGTTTCCTTTTTAAGGGCTTCTACCTGTTTACCTGTGTTCTCCTGTACTTCTTTAAGGGAGTTATTTATAATAATAGTGGGGGATTATAACACCCTTCTCTCTGGAATGGACAGGTCATGGAAACAAAAATTAAACAAAGACACATTGAAATTAACAGAAGTTATGAACCAAATAGATTTAAAAGATATCTATAGAACATTTCATCCTAAAGCAAAGAATATACCTTTTTCTCAGCACCTCATGGTACCTTCTCCAAAATAGACCATATAATTGGTCACAAAACAGTCCTCAACAGATACAAAAAGATTGAAAGAATCCCTTGCATCTATGAGATCACCACAGATAAGGCTGGTCTTAATAATGACAAAACCAATGGAAAACCCACATATATGTGGAAACTGAACAATGCTCGGCTCAATGATGACTTAGTCAAGGAAGAAATAAACAAAGAAATTAAAGACTTCTTAAAATTGAATGAAAATGAGGACACATCATACCAGAACTTGTGGGGCTCCATGAAAGCAGTTCTAAGAGGAAAACTCTTAGCTCTAAGTGCCTACAAAAAGATCTTGGAAGAAACACACATTAACTGCCTTGACAGCACACCTGAAAGCTCTAGAACAAAAAGAAGCAAATACAACCAAGAGAGTAGGCGTCAGGAAATAATAAAAGTCAGAGCTGAAATCAACCATATCGAAACAGAAAGAATTATACAAAATATCACAAAACCAGGAGTTGGTTCGTGAGAAAATCAACAAGATAGATAAACCCTTAGCCAGATTAACCAGAGGGCACAGAACAGTATCCAAATTAATAAAATCAGATCTGAAAAGGGAGTGAAGATACTCAATTTAAAGGGCCAGTAAATAGCTCCAACAAAATTATAGAGGAAAATTTCCCCAACCTAAAGAACGAGATGCCCATAAACATACAAGAAGCCTACAGAACACCAAATAGACTAGACCAGAAAAGAAATACCTCTTGTCACATAATAATCAAAACACCAAATGCACAAAACAAAGAAAAAATACTAAAAGCAGTAAAGGAAAAATTCAAGTAACATATAAAGGCAGACCTATAAAGAATTAAACCAGACTTTTTCACCAGAAACTATAAAAGTCAGAAGATCCTGGTCTGATATCATACAGACCCTAAGGGAACACAATGCCAGCCCAGACTGCTATACCCAGCAAAACTCTCAATCACTATAGATGGAGAAACCAAGATATTCCATGACGAAACTAATTGCACAATATCTTCCCACAAACCCAGCACTTCAAACGATAATTGATGGAAAACGCCAAACAAGGAAGGAAACTACACCTAGAAAAAGCACGGAAGTAATCTTCCAACAACCCCCAAAAAAATGTAGCTACACAAACATAATTCCACCTCTAATAACAAAAATAATAGGAAGCAACAATCATTTTTCCTTAATATCTCTTAACATCAATGGACTCAATTCTCCAATAAAAAGACACAGACTATCAGACTGGATACATAAACAGGACCCAGAATTTTGTTGCATACAAGAAATGCACCTCAGTGACAAAGATAGACATTACCTCAGAGTAAAAGGCTGGAAAACAATTTTCCAAGCAAATGGTCCCAAGAAACAAGCTGGAGTAGCCATTCTAATATCAAATAAAATCGAATTTCAACCAAAAGTAATCAAAAAAAATAAGGAAGGACACTGCAGATGCATCAAAGGAAAAATCTACTAAGATGAAATCTCAATTCTGAACATCTATGCTCCAAATGCAAGGGCACCTACATACATAAAAGAAACTTTACTAAAGCTCAAAGCACACATTGCACCTCACACAATAATAGTGGGGGATATTAACACCCCGCTCTCTCCAATGGACAGATCATGGAAACAGAAACTAAACAATCCTGAACAGATACAAAAAGATTACAACAATCCTTGCATCCTATCAGATCACCACGGACTAAGGCTAGTCTTCAATAATGACAAAACCAAGGGAAAACCCACATGCATGTGAAACTTAACAATGCTGATTTTCTCAAGGAAGAAATAAAGAAAGAAATTAAAGACTTTCTAGAATTTAACGAAAATGAGGAAACATCATACCGAACTTATGGGACTCCATGAAAGCAGTGATAAGAGGAAAACTCATAGCTCTAAGTGCCCACAAAAAGAAATTGGAGAGAGCACACATTAACACCTTGAGCACACCTGAAAGCTCTAGAACGAAAAGAAGCAAATACAACCTAGAGGAGTAGGCGTCAGGAAATAATCAAACTCAGGGCTGAAATCAATGAAGTAGAAACAGAAAGAACTATAAAAAGTAAACAACAAAACCAGGAGTTGATTCTTTGAGAAAATCAACAAGATAGATAAACCCTTAGCCAGATTAACCAGAGGGCACAGAGACAGTATCCAAATTAATAAAATCTGATCTGAAAAGGGAGACATAACAACAGAAACTGAGGAAATTCAAAAAATCATCAGATCCTACTACAAAGGCCTATACTCAACAAACTGGAAAATCTGGATGAAATGGACAATTTTCTAGACAGAGACCAGGCACCAAAGTTAAATGAGGAGCAAATAAACCATCTAAACAGTCCCATAACCCCTAAAGAAATAGCAGCAGTCATTAAAAGTCTCCCCACCAAAAAAAAGTCCATGACCAGATGGTTTTAGTGCAGAATTCTATCAGACCTTCAAGGAAGAGCTAATACCAATTCTCTTCAAATTATTCCACAAAATAGAAACAGAAGGAACACTACCAAATTCATTCTATGAAGCTACAATCACACTCATACTAAACCTCACAAAGACCCAACAAAGACAGAGAATTTCAGACCAATCTCTCTTATGAATATTCATGCAAAAATACTCAATAAAATTCTAGCAAACCGAATCCAAGAACACATCAAAACAATCATCCATCATGATCAAGTGGGCTTTATCCCAGGAATGCAGGGATGGTTCAATATTGGAAATCTATCAATGTAATCCACTATATAAACAAAGTCAAAGAAAAAAACCATATGATCATCTCACTAGATGCTGAGAAAGCATTTGACAAAATTCAACATCCCTTCATGGTAAAAATCTTGAAAGAACAGGAATTCAAGGCCCATACCTAAACATAGTAAAGCAATATACAGCAAACCAGTAGCTAACATCAAACTAAATGGAGAGAAACTTGAAGCATTCCCACTAAGATCAGGGACTAGACAAGGCTGCCCATTCTCTCCCTACCTATTCAATATAGTACTGAAGTCCTAGCCAGAGCAATTAGACAACAAAAAGAAGTCAAAGGAATACAAATAGGAAAGGAAGAAGTCAAAATATCACTATTTGCAGATGATATGATAGTATACTTAAGTGACCCCAGAACTTCACCAGAGAACTAGTAAACCTGAAAAACAACTTCAGCAAAGTGGTAGGTTATAAAATCAACTCAAACAAATCAGTAGCCTTCCTATACATGAAAGATAAACAGGCTGAAAAAGAAATTAGGGAAATGACACCCTTCACAATAGTCACAAATAATATAAAATACCTCGGGGTGAACCTAACCAAGCAGGTGAAAGATCTGTATGACAAGAACTTCAAGTCTCTGAAGAAAGAAATTGAAGAAGATCTCAGGAAATGGAAAGATCTCCCTTGCTCATGGATTGGCAGGATTAACATAGTAAAAATAGCCATTTTGCCAAAAGCAATCTACAGAATCAATGCAATCCCCATTAAAATACCAGCTCAATTCTTTACAGAGCTAGGAAGAGAGATTCTCAAATTTATTTGGAATAACAAAAAACCCAGGATAGCGAAAACCATTCTCAACAATAAAAGAACTTCTAGAGGAATCACCATCCCTGACCTCAAGCTGTACTACAGAGCAATAGTGATAAAAATTGCCTGGTATTGGAACAGAGACAGGCAGTAAGATCTGTGGAATAGAGTTGAAGACCCAGAAATGAACCCACACACCTATGGTCATTTGATCTTTGACAAAGGAGCTAAAACCATCCAGTGGAACAAGGACAGCATTTTCAATAAAAGGTGTTGGTTCAACTGGAGGACAGCATGCAGAAGAATGCAAATCGATCCATTCCTATCTCCTTGTAGAAAGCTCAAGTCCAAGTGGATAAAGGACCTTCACATAAAACCAGACACAGTGAAACTAATAGAAGAGAAGGTGGGGAAGACCCGCGAATACCTAGGCACAGGGGGAAAGTTCCTGAACAGAACACCAATGGCCTATGCTCTAAGATCAAGAATTGACAAATGGGACCTCATAAAATTGCAAAGTTTCTGTAAGGCAAAGGACACTGTCAATAGGACAAAATGGCAACCAACAGATTGGGAAAAGATCTTTACCAACCCCACATCCGATAAAGGACTAATATCCAATATATACAAAGAACTCAACAAACTAGGCTCTAGACAACCAAATAACCCTATTAAAAAATGGAATATGGTGCTAAACAAAGAATTCTCAACAGAGGAAATCGGAATGGCTGAGAAGCACCTAAGGAAATGTTCAGCATCCTTAGTCATCAGGGAAATGCAAATCAAAACAACCCTGAGATTCCACCTCACACCAGTCAGAATGGCCACGATCAAAAGCTCAGGTGATAGTAGATGCTGGCAAGGATGTGGAGAAAGAGGAACACTCCTCCATTGTTGGTGGGATTACAAGATGGTACAACCACTATGGAAAACAGTCTGGCGGTTCCTCAGAAAATTGGACATATCACTACCTGAGGACCCAGCTATACCACTCCTGGGCATAGATCCAGAAGATGTTCTAAGATATAACAATGACATATGCTCCACTATGTCCATAGCAGCTTTATTTATAATAGCCAGAAACTGGAAAGAACCCAGATGCCCTTCAAAAGAGGAATGGATACAAAAAATGTGGTACATTTACACAATGGAATATTACTCAGCTATTAAAAACAATGAATTTGATAAATTCTTATATAAATAGATGGAACTAGAAAATATCATCCTGAATGAAGTAACCCAATCACAAAAGAACATACATGGTATTCACTCACTGATTATTGGATTTTAGCCCAGAAGCTTGAAATACCCAAGATTCAACTCACAGACCACATAAAGCTCATGAAGAATGACGACCAACTAGGGGGGTGGGTGTTTCAGTCCTTCTTAGAAGAAGTAACAAAATACTCAAGGGAGCAAATATGGAGACAAAGTCCAGGACAGAAACTGAAGGAGGGGCCATTTGCAGACCATTCCACCTGGGTATCCATCCCATGTGCAGTCACCAAAGGTAGAGGTTGATGTGGATGTCAGGAAGTACATGCTGATAGGAGCCTGATATAGCTGTCTCCTTAGAGGTCTGCAAGAGTCTGACATATTCAGAGGCAGATGCTCACAGCTAACCATTAAACTGATCAAGGGGTTCCCAACAGAGAATATAGAGTGAAGACTGAAGGAGTTGAGACGATTTGTGACACCATGAGGAAAGCAACAACATCAACCAACCAGAGCCCCCAGTGTCTAAACCATCAGCCTTGGAGCGCTTAGGGAGGGACTCATGGCTCCAGCTATATATGCAAGGGAGCTATTTATAAGTGGGAGAAGAGATCCTTGATCCCATGAAGGCTGGACTTCGGGGGGGGGTAATCGATGGTGGGAAGGTGAGGTACAGGGGAGGCTAGGAGGGGGTACACCATCATAGAGGCAAGAGGAGGGGGGAAGGGATAAAGAGTTCCTGGGAGGAAGGGGGAAAAGGGGGTAAGGGGAAAACTTCTGAAATGTAAATAAATTTTCCAATTAAAAAAAAAAAGATATCAGTTGTTTAAAATGTTAAGCCATGGGTTTTGATTTTCCTCTTTCTCAAACTATTTCCTCTTCCATTGCCCTTCAGACACATCTAATTATCTGTTCTTCTTGTATTCAATGAAGTTTTTCTATCTTTACATAATTAGCCAAGCCTTTAATGACAGCCAAGTCTCTCTTTTCCAGGAGCTCTTAGGTTCCAATAGCTCATAACCTAATTGTGGGATCTCTCATTTTCCATCCTCATGCTGGCTTTATTGTGTATTGGGCTTTTATTGGTCTTTAGATACTGTCAGAACACCGTGAGCTCATCTGTCCAAACTTTCAGCTGTGTTCATAGAATAGTCTTCTTGTAGTCATCCATCACCTCTGGGTCTTAAGATTTTTCAGCCTCCATTTTTGTAATGATCCCAGGCTAAGAATGTGTTCTCTGAGGAAAATCTTCTAACTCAGCATCACTTTGAAGGATGGGTCCAGGGCTAACAAGTTATTTAATATTTTCCCATTTTCTTTCTGAACCTAGACAACATCCATGTGGTTTATTGTGTGGCTGTCTATATATGCCATCTATTAAATGAGAAAAGTGATAAATTGGTAAAGTACTTGTTTGATTTCCTCAGAGACCTGGTTTGATCTCCAGCTCTGTATAAATCTGATGTGATGGCTCATACCTCTGATTTCATTCCCCACCTCTTGGACTTAGGAGGATTAGAGTTTTAGGTACTTATGCAGTGAGTTTGAGTCAGTCCAGGATGTATCTGTCCATTTCCCATAAAACCCAAAAAAGTTCCCTAGAGTATGTGATGGACAGTATTTATTACAGTTTATGCTTGTGTTTTGTCTTCAAAACAGTAATGATCAATATATTTACTATAAAGATCCCAGACTCGAAGTATATAGCAAGTTGTATTTTTTTTATATCCCTTTCTGTTTTTTGTTTTTTGTTGTTGTTGTTGTTTTTCTTTCTTTTCTTTTCTTTTTCTTTTTCTTTTTTTTTTTTTTGAGATAGGGTTACTCTGTGTATCCCTGGCTGTCCTAGAACTCACTCTGCAGACCAGGCTGGCCTTGAACTCAGAAATCCCCTTGCCTCTGCCTCCCAAGTGCTGGGATTAAAGGCATGCACCACCACTGCCTGGTTTCATATCCCTTTCTAAGGGGTACATTTTGTCCTAGCTCCACACCCCCCCTCTCATGAACTCTGTGAACTGTCATGCCCCATGTGTCACATGCCTATGGTGCCTCTTTTCTAGCCAGTTGTTTTTCTTGACCTGATAATAAATGATGCATCATGTCATGTGATCAGGTAAGACTTGCATTCAGTGCTGTGAGTTCAGTCTCACCATCCTCCCCACAGGAAAGAATCTCAAAGGCAAATGTGCTGCCCTCTCCTGGTTAGATTATCCATGCGAGGAACTTGACTCAGATGACTTGTAGGCACACAGGGCCTCTCATCACTCTTCTGTGATGCAGCCACCTGGCAGAGACATCACACCTGTTAGTGGATATGCACTCCTTAGGACATTGTGTCATGCTTTATCTCCAACATTGCCCCATGGACTCCCATTGATGTCACCCCACATACATCAGTCTCTGAGCACATAGTGAGAAGGACTTTGCTTGGTTAGACCTACACAGACTCCCCATATACTCCACTTTCACAGGCTTCCAGCTAGTCCCCATGATGCCCCTCATTGATTTCAGTTCTCACTCTCTGCCCTCTCCCACCTTCCTCTCCCCACATCTCATTGCCATTCCCATTTCTCTCCTCATCTTTTCTCCTACCCACTGCTAATGAATATTTAGTTTCCCCTTCTGAGTGAGATTCAAACAGCCTCTCTTGGGACCTCTTTATTACCTTGTTTCTTTGGGTCTGTGGATTGTAGTGTGGTTCCCTTCATAGCTAATGTCCACTTATAACCGAACACATGCCATATGTGTCTTTCTGGTTCTGGGTTTCTTCACTCAAAATGGTATTCTCAGGTTCCACTCATTTGTGTGCAATATTCGTGATGGTTCTGTTTTCATTAGCTGAATATATTCCATTGTGTTGATGGACTAAATTTTTTAACCCATTCTTCAGATGAGGTCATCTAGGTTGTTTCCAGTTCCTGGTTATTATGAATAAAGCTGCTATGAACACTGAGGAGCAACTATCCCTGTGGTATTGTGTGGCTTTGTTTGGGTATATACACACGTGTGGAAAGGCTGAGTCTTGATGCAAACCTATTCCTACTATTTTGAAAAAACATCCAATTGATTTCCAAAGTGGTTGTCCACATTTGTTTTTCCTCCAACAATGAAGGAGTGTTCCCCTTTCTTCACATCCTCACCAGCATGTACTATCACTTGAGGGTTTTTATTTAATTTATTTTTACAGTCCAGCCTTTATTCCCCAGTCTACCATCTGATTGTTCCACATCCCATATCTCCTCCCCCTGCTCTGTCTCTACAAGCATGTCTTCCCCCTCCCCAACACTATTTCACCAGACCTCCCCACTCTTTGTGTCTTCCAGTCTCTTGAAGGTTAGGTGCATCTTTTCTGACAGAACCCAGATCTAGCAGTCTTCTACTGTATCTGTGTTGGAGGCCTCATATCATCTGTTGTGTGCTACTGGTTGGTGGCTCAGTTTCTGAGAGATCACCAGGGTCTAGGTTAGTTGCGAGAGCTGGTCTTCCTATAGGGTCACCCTCCTCCTCAGCTTCTTCCAGCTTTTCCATAATTCAAACACAGATCTCAGCAGCTTCTGTCCCTTCGTTGGGAATAAATATCTGGAGTTGACTCAGCTGCTTGTTGGATCTTTTGGAGGCAGTCATGATAGGCCCCTTGTTGTGAGCACTCCATAGCCTCAGTAATAGTGTTAGAACTTGGGGGATCCTAATTTAGTACTGTCACTTGTTGCCCTTTTCTTCAGGCTCTTCTCCATTTTTGTCCCTACAATTCTTTCAGACAGGAGCAATTCTGGGTCAGAGTTTTTCATGGTGGGATGGCAACCCCATCCCTCATTTGATATCCTCTCTACTGGAGGTGGGCTCTAAAAGTTTCCTCTCTCAACTGTAGGGCCTTTCATGTAAGGTCCTTCTCTTCAAGTCCTGACAATCTCTCACCTTCCTGGGCTCTGGTACTTTCTGGAGTGTTTCGCTGACCTCCTACCTCCTGAGGTTGCCTGTTTCCATTCTTTCTGCTGGCCCTCAGGGCTTCAGCTCTGTTGCTCCCACCTAATACCTGATCATGTTACTCTCTTCTCCTCCCTGTCTTCTTTTCCATCCAGGTTCCTCCTTCTCTCCCCTATCCCATGATACCTTTATTCTCCCTCTCATGTGGGATTGAGTCATCTTCCCTTGGGCCCTTTGGCTTGTTAACCTTTTTTCAGTTCTGTGAATTGTATCCTGTGTATTTTGTACTTTTTTCACTAATATCCACTTATTAGTGATTACACTTAAGGTTTTGGTCTTAGGTAGTATAACTTGTGTTTTTGGTCTTAGGTAGTCTGACTTGTATGACATACAACTCCAAGTTGTTTTGATTTGAGTTTCTCTGTTGACTAAGAATGGTGAACATTTCTTTAAGTGCATTTGCTATTTCCTTTGCGATGAAGAAAACAAGGTATTTGATAACAAAGCCAAATTTCCACACTATCTATCCACAAATCCAGTCCTAAAGAAGGTACTAAAGGGAAAACTCCAACCCAAGGAGGTCACTTATACCCAGGAAATAAATAAGTTTACACCAGCAAAACAAAAATGAGGAAGGTACACACACACACACACACACACACACACACACTACCACAACCAACAAATTCAAGGAATTAACTGTAATTGGTCATGCATATTTTTCAACATAAACAGACTCAATTTTGCAATAAAAACACATCTGAACAGAATTGATGCAAAAACAAGATCCATCCTCCTGCTGCACACTCCCTGGGCCAAGGATATACAGACCATCACATTCCACTCCCTGGTCCCAATAGTCTTGTTCAAAGATATGAATCTATTGGGACCATATCTAGCCATAGCATAATGCAAAAAGTACATTTAGTCCAACTTCCAAAATCTCCATAGACCAAACCAGTCTCAACAACATTAAAAGTCAAAGATGAAAGTCTCTTCTGAGAGTCATTCAATCACTTAACTCTAATCCCCAAAGCAAGACAAGAAACCAGCTGGACAAACTCCAAACTCTGTGTCTCCATGTTGGATGTCAAAGTGGTCTTCACATTTCCAATTCCTTTTTCATCTTTGTTGACTGCAACCATCTTCTCTCTCCTGAGATGGTTCTACTCCTGTTAGCAGTTTTCCTCATCAGATAGCCTATAGCTCTGGCATATCAAACATCTTAGGGTCTCCAATGCAACTTTAATACTACAGCTTTCTGTTTCAACGTCTGTGATCCACATAAGATCTTTTGTGCTCTTCCAAAGGGATGGTGATACTTCTGCAGCTGCACTCTGTAGCACTCTAAGAACAGTTTGATCCACTCCACTGGTGCTGCTGATCTTGGGGATCATACCATGGTAGTGGCATCTCTAATACACTGGGGGTTTGTGCTGCAACTAGGCTTCATCCATAGCCTCTCATAGGCTCTCTTCATGGTGCCAAACCTCAACTCCTTTACATGACCCCTTCAGTCCTGGGCCATTAACTACAACTGAGGCTGCACCTTTACCTATGGCAGTCCATGGTCCCTCACAGTGCCAAGCCTCAGCTGCTCTTCATGACTCCTTCATGCCTTCAAAACCAGTACCACCTTGGTGACTCTTACACATTACCAAGTATAGCTGCAGTATGAGATACAACCTTGGCTATCTCTGAAATAAAGCTTCTTTGTGCTCTCAGAGAACACTTCCCAGAAGATCTCACCTCATTAATCCTTTTCCCCTCCTCTCTCTTCTTCTTCTTCTTCTTCTTCTTCTTCTTCTTCTTCTCTCTATTACTACTACTTCCTTTAAAATTTTTATTTTTTATTTTTTCCTAATCTGCTTTTATACTATTTTAATTATATCCAGATATGAAGGTGAGTTCTAGGTTGAAGAACTAGCAATACAATAGATGCTAATAGTCAAGGGACAAGCAAGACAATAAACACAAATAGTCAAAGAACAAGCAAGACAATAAAAATGTCTTGTGATCACTCCCATGATCACTGTTTCTAAGGGCTTATGAGGATGACCAAAATATCTGAGCCTACTTCCCTGTCCTAGCCCAACATCATTTTTATGTCTGAAGCCTACTTCTTTGTTCTAGGCTAAGGTTTAGATTCCTGTCTGCTATTACCTCTTTGTTCTAGCCTTATGTCAGATTCCTGCCTGAAGCCCATTTCCTTGTCCTTGGCCAATGTCAGACTCCTGCCAAGCAGCCCCAAAAGCTCTCCACATCTCCACCATTTTTTATTTCATAAACAAGACTAAGCCTGTCTTAGGTCATGGTGACAAGAATGCGTTCCTTTCCTTTTGTAGAATATGTATTATCAAAAGCAATGCACTTCTGTCTTAGGTTGGTAAAGCTCTGTGGAGAATCTTACTGTTCTTGGCTTGCCAGTCTGTTAATTTAATAACTCTGTCTGGGGGTCCATTTTCATTTCAAGCCACATACTTTGGCCACCAATATGTTGATGTTGTTAAAGACAAGTTTTAACACAATGGGAAGGAATAAAAGTATTCCCAGAGCAAAAAGGGCTACATGATCAAGCTATATATGCCATTCTTGAAGCTTGACCAAAATGGAAATACTGACCTCAAGTCATGGATAATTTTATCAGCAGTATCTTCAGTATCAAAGTCAGCAGAACAGAATTCTTTAAATTCATAATGTCACTATGCAAAGTTAAAATATTCAGAGAGTTGTTAAAATTATGCCAAATACCCTGCAAGTGTCTTTATACTTTTTCCTAATTATAATGACTATCATTGTAAATTTAGAAGTAACACAAATCCATTGGTATTTGGCATGACACTCCAAATGGTTCCTTACTCTTAAACTCTGAACCTCCTTCCAATAATTTGAGAAGGATAAAGAGCATCAACCTGATGTTTCAAATGTCTGTCTAAATTCTCTTGTATACTCATTATACAACACATTAGTAACATTTTTTTTTTTTTTTGCTAAATGGCTGATAAAAGTAGTTGTATTAACTTCTTGTGTGAAAGCAACAGCAGAAGCAGTGTTGCTAGCAGTTAATGTAATTCAAGCTGTTATATCAGCAATAATCAAGCCTGCTCTCCTCTTGCTTCTACTTAAAGCTTGACTCAATTCTTCCAGTACTTGCAAGCTTTTTTTCAAAAGACCAAGGTTCTGTGATAGTCAGGGCAATAAAACAAAAGGTAGTTGATAGACCCCATAAAAACATGCCAGGTTTCAACTCACTAACACAATTAAAAGGGTACAATCAATACAACTTACATTAAATACTGTAGAAGAAACAAAAGTAAGTTTAACTTGACCATTAAAAGAGCCTGGAAGATCTAGGGGTCTGGTTGTTTGATATTGTTGCTCTTCCTATGGGGTTACAAGCCCCATTTGCTGCTTCAGTCCTTTCTCTAACTCATCAATTGCAGGCCTGTGCTTAGTTCAATGGCTGACTGTGAGCATCTGCCTTTGTATTTGTCAGGCTCTGGCAAAGCCTCTCAGGAGACACCTATAACCAGGCTCCCATCAGCAAGCACTTCTTGGCATCTGCAATAGTGTCTGTGGTTGATGTCTGTATATTGATTGGATCCCCCAGTGGAACAGTCTCTGAATGGCCTTTCCATCAATCGCTGTTCCACAATTTATATATGTGCCTGTGAGTATTTTGTTCCCTCTTCTAAGAAGGGACCACATTTTGGTCTTCCTTCTTCTTGGGCTTCATGTGGTCTGTGAATTGTGTCTTGAGAATTCCAAGCCTTTGGGCTAATATTCGCTTTTAACAAGTACATACACTGTGTGTTCTTTTGTGACTGGGTTACCTTACTCAGCATGATATTTTCTAGTTCCATCCATAGGGTCCCATCTCTAATAGTGCTACTCTCTAGACTGAGCATATACACAATGGATAACACAAAGGAAATTTAAAAAAAAAAAAAGTCAGATCTAACTGCAAAAGCCTTTACTCAACAAAACTGGAAGATCTAGATGAAATGGATGACTTTTTAAAGAGACACCTCATACCAAAATTAAATCAAGAGCAGATAAACAATCTAAACTGCTCCATATCTCCTAAGGAGATAGAAATCATTAAGATTTCCCAACCAAAAAAAGCCCAGGACCAGATGGCTTTACTACAGAATTCTACCAGATCTTCAAGGAAGAGCTAATATCAACACTCCTCAAACTATTCCATACAATAGAAACAGAAGGAACACTCCTTAATTCATCCTGTGAAGCCATGGTTACTCTGATACCTAAACTCCACAAAGACTCAACAAAGAAAGAGAATTTCAGACAAATCTCACATTTAAATATCGATGCAAAAATCTCAATAAAATTATGGAAAACCCACTGGACAGTCCCAGATGACAGGGATCCTCAATGTCATGCCATTGAGGATGACATTAGCCAAAATACCCAACAAAAGGGAAATAGGACCTGCAGAGACTACCTCCAGTAGATATTCCCAGCCCTCAGTTGAGGGATGGTAGTGGTCACTCACTCACCTCAAAATTTTTAACCCAGAATTTTCCTGTCTAAAGGAGATCTAGGGACAAAAAAATGAAGCAGAAATTGAAGCAATGGCCAACCAGAGACCACCCCACCTTGGGATCCATCCAATCTGCAGACACAAAAACCTGACGCTATTGCTGATGCCAAGAAGTGCTTGCTGACAGGAGTCTGGTATCTCAGTCTCCTGAGAGGCTCTGTCAACAGCTGAGTAATACAGATGCAGACACTCACAGCCAGTCATTGTACTGAACCTGTGGACCCCGATGGAAGAGTTAGGAGAAAGAATGAAAGTGCTGAAGGGATTGTAACTCCATTGGAAGAACAACAATATCAACTAACCAGACCACCTAGAGCTCCTAGGGACTAAACCAACAGCCAAAGAGTATACATGGAGGGATGCATTGCTCTAGCTATATCTGTAGCAGAGGATTGCCTTATCTGGCATCAGTGGAAGGGGAGGCTCTTGGTCCTGCAGAGATAGATGTCTCAGCATAGGGGGATGTTAGAGGGTGTGGAAAGAGTGGGTGGGTGAGTGGAGGAGCACTCTCAGAGAGTCAAAGTGGAGGAGAGATGGGATGGGGATTTTGTGGAGGGAGACTGGGAAGGGGGACAACATTTGAAATGCAAATAAATAAAATAACCAATTTAAAAAATTCAGGCAAACTGAATCCAAGAACACATCCAAACCATCATTTATCATGATCAGCTAGGCTTCTTCCCAGGAATGCAGGGATGGTTCAATATATGACAATTCATTAATGTAATCTAGTATACAAACAAACTCAAAGAAAAAGTTGGGTGGATATAAGCATCTGTGTCTGTCTCAGTCAACTTGTTTTTGGGCCTCTGGGAGGACAGCCATGCTAGGCTCCTATCTGTAAGCACACCATAGCATCAGTAGTAATGTCAGGCCTTGGAGCCTCCCTTTGAGATGGATTCCAAATTGGGCTGGTCACTGGACCTCCTTTTCCTCTGTCTCTTCTCCATTTTTGTCCCTCCAGGTCTTTTTAGACAGGAACAATTCTGGGTCAGAATTTTTGACTGTGGGATGCCAACTCCATTCCTCTACTTGATGTCTGGCTTTCTACTGGAGGTGGACTCTACAAGTTTCTTCTCCGCATTGTTGAGCATTTCTTCTAAGCTCCTTCCCTTTGAGTCCGAGAGTCTTTCACCTTCTAGGTCTCTGTTAAGTTCTACAAGGTCCTTCCACTTCCACCCACCCGAGGTTGGATGATTCAGGTCATTCTGGTGAACCTCAGGCTTCTCTCCTGTCTCTCTCCACCATACTTGAGCTTGTTCCCCTTCCCCACTCCCCTTCCACTCTGATGCCTCCCCTCCTCTGCCTTCCATCATTGTTTTCTTCTCCCTCCCAAGTGGAATTGAAGCATCCTCCTTGGGCCCTTGGCTTGTTAACCATCTTGAGTTCTGTGGATTGTATTCTGGGTAGTCTATATTTTTTGGCTAATATCCACTTATTAGTGAGTATGTGTCATGCATTTCCTTTTGGGTCTTAGTTACCTCACTCAGGATGATATTTTTTATTTCCATTCATTTACTTGCAAAACTCAGGATGTCCTTGTTCTTAATAGCTGAATAGTATTCCATTGTGTAAATGAACCACATTTTCTCTATCTATTTTTCAGTTGAGGAACATCTGGGTTGTTTCTAGTTTCTGAGTATTCCAGACAAGGCTGCTGTGAACACAGTGGAGCACTTTCCCTTTGGTATGGTGGGACATTTCTTGAGTATATGCCCAAGAGTGGAGTAGCTGCTTCTTCAGGTAGATATATTTCCAATTTTCTGAAGAACCTCCAGATTGATTTCCAGAGTGGTTTTACCAGTTTGAAATCCCACTAGCAATGGAGGACTGTTCCTCTTTCTCCACATAAGGATGTTGAACATTTGTATTTAAGTGCTTCTCAGCTATTTGAGATTCTTCCCTTGAGAATTCTCTGTTTAGCTCTGTACCCCATTTTTAAATCAGGTTATTTGTTTTTTGGAGTCTAATTTCTTTTTTATTTTAGATATTTTATTTGCATTTCAGATTTTATCCCCTTTGCCATTTTCCCCCAAACACCCTCCAAGGAACCCCCTATCCCATCCTTCTTCCTCCTGCTTCTATGAAGATGTGCCGCCGCCCTCTCACTCCCACCTCCCCACCCTTGAATTCCCCACACAGGGGCATCCAGCCATCACTGGACCAAGGATCTCCTCTCCTTCCTATGCCCTACAAGGCCATCCTCCCCTACATATACAGCTGGAGCCATGGGTCCCTCCCTATGTGTTCCCAGACTGGTAGTTTAGACCCTGTGAGCTCTGGTTGGTTGGTATTGTGCTCTCCCCGTGGGGCACCAAATCCTTGAAGCTCCTTCAGTCTTCTCTCTAACTCCTCCACTGGAAACCCATGATCAGTTCAATGATTAGCTGTGAGCATCTGCCTCTTTATATGTCAGGCTCTGGCAGACCGCTAAAGGAGACAGCTATATCAGGCTCCTGTCAGCATGCACTTCACGGCAACCACATTAGCCTCTGCCTTTAGTGACTGAACATGGGATGGATACCCAGGTGGAATAGTCTGCAGATGGCCCCTCTTCCATTTCTGTCTCACATTTTGTCTCCATATTTGCTCCCATGACTATTTTGCTACTCCTTCTAAGGAGGACTGAAGCACCTACACTTTGGTCTTCCTTCTTCATGAGCTTCATGTGGTCTGTGAGTTGTATCTTGGGTATTGTGATCTTTTGGGCTAATATTCACTTCTCAGTTAGTGCATACCATGTGTCTTCTTTTGTGACTGGGTTACCTCACTCAGGGTGATATTTTCTAGTTCCATCCATTTGCCTTAGAATTTCATGAATTCATTGCTTTTAACAGGCAAGTAATATTCCATTGTGTAAATGTACCACATTTTCTGTATCCATACTTCTGTTGAAGGACATCTGGGTTCTTTCCAGCTCCTGACCATTATAAATAAGGCTGCTATGAACATAGTAGAGCATATGTCCTTGTTATATGTTGGACCATCTTTTGGGCATATGCCCAGGAGTAGTATAGTTGGTTCCTCAGGTAATACTATGTCCAATTTTCTGAGGAACCACCCCAGACTGATTTCCTCTTTCTCTGCATTCTTGCCAGCATCTGCTATCACCTGAGATTTTGATCTTAGCCATTCTGACTGGTATGAGGTGGAATCTCTGGGTTGTTTTGATTTGCATTTCCGTGATGACTAAGGATGGTGAACATTTTTTAGGTTCTTCTTGGCCATTTGAGTTTCCTCGGTTGAGAATTCTTTGTTTAGCTCTTTACCCATTTGGTTGTGTGGAGTTATTTGGTTATTTGGTTGTATGGAGTCTAATTTCTTGAGGCTATTTTCCACTGTCTTTTCAACTAGATTCACTGTATTTGGCTACATATTGAGGTGCTTGATCCATTTAGACTTGATTTTTGTAAAAGCTGCTAAATATGAATCAATTTGCATTCCTCTACATGCAGATAGCCAGTTAGTCCACCACCATTTGTTGATGGTAGTTTCTTTTGTCCACTGCATGGTTTTGGGTTGTTTTTTTTTTAAGTCAAAGATCAAGTGTCTGTAGGTGTATGGAATTTTTTCTGGGTCTTCAATTTTATTTCATTGATCTGTCCAACTCTGTACCAATACCACGCTATTTTTTAAAAAGCACTATTGCTCTATAATACAGCTAGAGTTCAAGGATGGTGATTACTCCAGAAGTTTTTTTATTGCTCAGAATTGTTTTGCTTATCCTGTGTTTTTCTTTTTACATATGAAAATAGTCTTCCATACGGAAATTGAACAACTCTCTACACAATGATCACAGGAGAAATAATGAAAGAAATTAAAGTCTGCCTTAATTTATTGAAAATGAAGGCAAAACACTCCCAAATTTATGTGACACAAAGAAAGCAGTGCTAAGAGGAAATTTCATAGTATAAGGGCCTCCATAAAGAAATTAAAAAGTTCTCCTATCACCAGTTTAAAAGTACACTGGAATAAAAAGAAGCAAGCACATCAAAAAAGAATAGAAGGAAGGAAATATTCAAAATCAGAGGTGAAATCAATCAGTTAGAAACAAAGAAACTAATTGAAAGAATTATTGGAATCAAGAACTGACTCTGAGAAAATCAAGAAGATAGACAAACCGTTAGCCAAACTAAATAAAAGACATAGAGAGTATCCAAATAAACAAATCAGAAATGAAAAGGGAAACATAACAATAGATACTGAGAAAATACAAAGACTCATTAGCTCTTACTGTTGCCTGTGCCCTGGACTACTCACTGCCTGACCCTACTTGCCCTTCGTGGTTGGAGTTGAGATATTGCAGAGACAATGACACAGACTCCAGGAGCATGTGAGAAATGCCACAGCAAGGTCATCTGAACACTGTTGCAAGCTCCTTTAATACTGTCCATCGTTGGTCCTAAGAAAGCGTCTCTTCTAAAAAGTAGTTCCTAATTGGCTAATATTGTCTGGACCAGCAATCTTGGTCTCTCAGGAAGTCCTCAGTTAGGTCTTCTTGTAGGAGATGCTTCCTGGCATTTACGTAGAGATGGTCCTGCGGTTCCTGCTACATTTTACTTCAAAAGCTATACTTCACAAATATGGAAAATCCTAACAAAATGGATGGTATTCTAGACAGACACCACTTACCAAAGTTAAATCAAGATGAAGCAAACTATTTAAACAGCAGTATAGCCCCTAAAGAAATAGAAGCAATCATTAAAGGTTTACTAACCAAACCAAACCAAAAACAAAACAGATGGTTTTAGTGCAGAATTCTACCAGACTTTGAAGGAAGAGCTAATACCATCAATACTCTTCAAACTATTCCACAAAATAGAAACTAAAGGAACATTGCCAGACTTATTCAATGAAGTCACAGTCACCTTGACACCCAAATCACATTAAGCCACAACAAACAAGAGAACTTCAGAACGATTTCTCCTATTAACACTGATGTAACAATATTCAATAAAATAATCAGAAACCCAATCCAGGAACACATCAAATCATCATGTATCAGAAAGTTTATTCTATTGGATACTAGAATGGCTACTCCAGCTTGTTTCTTGGGACCTTTTGATTGGAAACGTTATCTCCAGCTTTTTTCTCTAAGGAAATATCCATCTTTGTTGCTGAGGTTAGTAAGCAGCAGAATGATGGATCCCTTTTACAAATCTAGTCTGTGCCTGTCTTTTATTGGGGAATTGAGTCTATTGATATTGAAGGATATTAATGACCTATTCGTGGTAGTTCCTATTTTTTGTTATTGGAGGTGGTACTAAGTGATTGTTACTCTTTTTTACTGGTTTTGTTGTGAGCTGATTAGTTTCTTGTGATTTTTGGATGTAGTTTCCCTCCTTGTATTGGAGGTTTCCTTCTATTAATCTCTGTAGTCTGGATTAGAAGAAAAATATTGTTTAAATTTGGGTTTTTTTAATCAATGATGATTGAGAGTTTTGCTGGGTGTAGTATCCTGGGCTGACATTTGTGTTCTCTTAGGGTCTGGATGATATCTGTCCAGGATCTTCTGGCTTTTACAGTCTCTGTTGGAATTCTGCTATAATTGTGATAGGTTTACCTTTGTATGTTACTTGGCCTTTTTTCCCTTACAGTTTTTAATATTTTTTCTGTTTTCTGTATGTTTAGTTATTATGTGAGGGGAGGATTTTCTTTTCTGGTCTAATCTATTCAATGTACTGTAGGCTTCTTGAACATTTATGGGCAACTCTTTTTTGAAGGTTGCCAAATTTTCTTCTATGATTTTATTGAAGATTTTTCTGGGCTTTTGAACTGGGAATCTTCATCCTCTTCTATACCTATTTTTCTTAGTTTTGTTCTTTTCATTGGGGTCTCAAATTTCTTGGAGGTTTTGGTTATTAAGTTTTTTTACATTAGGCATTTTCATTGACTGATGTTATCTTGTACTCCTGAGATTCTTTCTTCCATCTCTTATATTCTACTGGTGATGCTTGCATTGTAGTTTTGTTCTCTTTCCTAGGTTTTCCATCTCCATGGTTGTCTCCATTTGTGATCTTCTTATTGCTTTTATTTCCATTTTCATGTCTTGGATTGTTTTGTTTAATTCCTTCACCTGTTGGGTTGTATTTTCCTGTATTTCTTTAAGGGATTTATTTGTTTTCTCATTAAGGGTTTCTACCTGTTTTTTTCCCTGTATTTCTTTAAGAGAATTACTTGTGTCCTCCTTAAAGTACTCTATCATCTTTATGAGATGAGGTTCAAGGTCAGAATCTTCCTCTTCCAGTGTGTTAGGATATCCAGGTCTTGCTGTGATAGGAAAGCTGGCTTGTCTCATGTTGCCAAATTTGTATTGGCTTTTGTTGATTATGACCTCACACTTGCCTTTTGCTATCTAGTTGCCACTAATGATAACTAACTTGAGTGTCTCATATTGGAGTTGATCTACTTCGGAGAAAGATGGAGCTGTATGCCCGAGGTTACAGCAGGCCTCCTGGAGTCAGACAGTGCTGTCTCTGGTTAGACAGGGCCTCCTGTCTCCCTGATTAGAGCAGGCCTCCTGTGTCTGTGGTTATAGCAGGTGTTCTTGGAGATAGGCAGGGCTAATGTGGGGAGAATGGGCACCTGATCAGCCCAGGGTGCCTGTAGAGTTGCAGACCCAAAGCCCATCAGGGGATCCAGCAGGGCAGAACAGATACCAAGTCTACTGAGCATTGTGGGGTCCAAGATGACATGAGTATTGTGTGGGTGGCCTCAACTGTGTCCCTGGATAGGGTAGATCTCCGGGGGAGACAAATAGGGCTGTTGGGTTGGGGAGCAGGCACATGGATCTGCCTGGGTGCAGGTGGAGTTGCAGACCAGAAGGGCAATTGTATCCTGTTACTACTTTTAAAGAAATGTAACAAGGGTGTGGATATGGCTTGTGGTTAAGAGCATACAAACTTTCTTGCTGAGGACTGGAGTTTAGTCTCAGCACCCCAGGTTACAGCTCAAACATCTATTCTAGTTCCTATGTCCTTTCTGTCCTCTGTGCACACATGTATACACATGACATGTACTCACAGGCACACAATCATACACATGAATAAAACAAAAAAAGCCATTAAGAAAATAAAGTGAATATAGTCTTGTACAGGCCAGTGGCTGAGACAGGGGACAGCAAGTTTAAAGCCACCCAGCTTTGATTAGAAGTTTATACCACCATACCAAGTTTTTCGTTGTGGTTATATGCTTTGTTAGTTTACTTGTTCTACTTCCTTATTGGGTGCGGAAAGGACATAAAGGACTTAGGTAGAAGAGAGAGAACGTTTCTTGGACTCCTTTCTCTCCTTCTACTGTTCCTGCTGTTGAACTTAGGATATTAATCCTGGTCACAAGTGCCTTTATGGCTGAGCCAACCTATTGCCTTATTTTATTTCTGTATTTCAGACAAGGTTTCTGTATATGAACCTGTCTGTATTGGACGTTACACTGCAGACTATCTGGCTTCAAACTCACAGAGTTTTCTCATATCTGTCTGTCTCTGCTTTCTTAGTGCTTGGATTGAAGGCATGCACTACCAAGCCTGGCTTATTTATCTATTATTACAGTGTCTAGTGTGTCCCAGGCTAGCCTCTTACTCCTAGGCTATGTAGCTAAAGATGGACTTGACTTCTTTACTGTCCTTTCCATTCTTTCAAAGTGCTAGAATTTCAGGTGCAACACCCACCCTGGCCTTTGGTGGCTAATGTTATTTGAAACATGTCTACTCTGTAGCCCAGTCTATCATGAAATTCACTAATATCCCACTATCACCACAAAACAAAGAAAATTATTTGCCCCAGCATCCAATTTGTTGGAATATGGGGCTGTGCAATTGTGGCTGTAAATTTTCTCATTTGATGAGAAATATCATAAAAGTTAGCACTCAATGTAAAACCTTCCCTTCTATTTCATTTCTCATTCACTTGATTATTGAGAAATCTCTGGCTTTATTTCCAAACTGTGATGTTACTTAAGTGCAGTCAGGTTTGCCAAAGTTCCCAAAGTCCCTTGGTGGTGTCTGTTAGGCATTCTGGCAGGCAGAGGGTCACTGCTCCTTGTCCTTGGAAACAGCCCCCAGACGAGCAGTCGCTAGAGCAGCATATACAGTTGGCTCCTCTGGGGCTTCCCCTGCCTGGGAGAGAGGAGGTGCAGCTGTCCCCTGTCTGAGTGTCCTGCTGCACAGCTGGGCATAGGTCACATCCTGGGGCTCCTTGGATTCGCAACCTGGAATGGGAGAGGGTGACAGGAAGGTATATGTTGGCTTGGGAACCTGCAGGTCTGTGGAGGATAGGACACACCTGACTGTCCACTTCTCGGCCCTCTTCTGCTTGATCATATTGTGTGTCACTGTTCCCTTGACATGACAGAAGGTGAGACAGCTCCTGCCCTCCTGAGCCTGGAAGGTTTCACCTGGGCATATGTCTCTCCCTGGGAATCTTCGTCAGGTGGTCTCTGTAGCAGGGAAGTAGTGAGGTACAGATACCATATCCATGTTCCCCTGGGAATCTCTTGTGTTTAAATTTTCATAGCATGGCTGGAATGACCTGTTTCCATTACTGCCTCTCTGCTGGGATCATCCTGGGCTTCCTTCTTATAGTTCTGGCTTAACCTAACATTGTAAGCCTAGCTGTGTGGTCTTCAGCCACTCAGTTTATCTTCCTGAAAATGGTTTCCAAGAGTTGGAGAGATTGCTCCAAGATTAAGATCACTGGCTGCTCTTGCAGAAGACCCAGATTTGGCTTCCTGAACCCACATGGCAGCCTATAATCATCTATAACCCTACTTTAGGATACCTCACATGTTCTTTTGGCCTCTAGAGCATTAATATGCATGTAATGCAGAGACATACATGCAGGCAAAACACCAATACACAAACTAAAAAACAAAACCTCATATAGCTGCCCGAGTTCCTTTTGTTCTGTTGTGCTCCCTGATGGCAGTTGCTGGTGCCTTAGATGTCACTGTGGGTTTCTCCACCCAGGCTTCCCCCTCAGAAGAGATCAAGACAGGTGCTAAGACACCAGGAAGGAGTGAGTCCATAGCACACAGGAGGCAGTTGCTGGCAGAATGGACAGAGTGGTCAGCTGTGGATATTGCAGAGAGGTTAGGGAGACAGAAGATAGAAAGCCACTGGACTAAACTGGCCCTAAGGTTTAGCACTGCAGATGGGGACAGGGACCTTACCCAACTGTCCAGTTCCACATCATCCCCAGTTTGCATGTCCTCTGCTGAAGCATCTGTCACAGCAGAACAAACAGAATGTCTTCTGACCAGAGTCTAGGGATGTCTCAGACTCCTAGTTTCCTGGCTTGCTCCAGGTGGGGACAGAGAACCAGGGAAAGTGGTGACATCCCAAGGTCCATCATGTGAAGTTCAAACTCACACAGTGATACCCTCAGATGTCTTCTGCACCCCTGTAATTCTGAAACCTCAGACATCTCCCCTTCAGGACCCTCTTTCACTCACAAAGGCTTTCTTCCTGGGTTTTAGCAGTTGGGATGGACCTGGAGGGACAAGGAGATGTCAGTTCTCAGTGAGGAGTGAGGTGTCAGGGAGGTGGGTGTCTAGGTGTCTGTCATTTACCTCTTCTGGTGGCCTCTGTCCCTGGTTATGGGATCTGCAGCTCCTGGTGGAAGTTTCAATTCTTTCTCTTTCTGGGCTGCAGGGGAGAGGAGTCTCAGCTAGGAGGATGGGAAGCCCCTCCCCAGGCATGTGCAGGGAAGGAGGAAAGGGAACTGTACAACACAAGGGTGAGTGAGCAAATGTCCCAGAACATAGTAAAGTCCACAGAACATCTGCATTGCACAAGTTCTGAGACAAATTGCCCTCTGATCTGAGATCTGAGTGTGTTATAAGCTACCCTCCCTCAGTTTAAAGTTTCCCTATGGCTGGTGTATTGAGCCCCTGCTTTGATGTTTACAGGGGAATCCGTTACATCCTGAGACCCAAGTTACACATACCCTTCTCACCATCCTTCTTGAATTTTTCCTGATGTCTTCGTTGGAGAAGGATGAAGATGAGGATGAAGAGGAACAAGAGGAAGGCCACAGACACTCCTATCAGGGCTTTCAGGTACCATTGCACACCTGAGGGACAAATGACATCATAAGTGGAGACCATTGCTGCTTACCTGAGCACCTACTATGTGATAGGTACATGATGGGTCTCTGTACACATCATCTCCCACCCTCAAAATCGTGTACCATGGAATTATTTCTTTTTGTATCTATCCAGTTGAGCTGCCTCAGGTCACCTGACTGGAAGTGTCAGAACTGGGAGCTGAACCCAAGTACTGTGACTTCCATCCCTGCTCTCTGCACCAGAGTTGAGTCCCATGTGTTGGAGGGAAGGAGCCTGAATGTCCTGCCATGGCCTCATGTCCCACCCTTGCATATGTCGCCATATGGTTTGTGTGTCCCACTGCAGAATCAGGTTCTAGAGCCCTTCTCTTTCAGGGGAGTTCACAGCCAAGGCCAGGACTGAAGAAAAAAGAAACAAATCAAACAAACACACACAAATAAAAAAATGTATACATATGAGCCAGGTTTCTCCCATATATACTCAGGAACAGCAGCCTAGAAAGAGAAGGATTTGACCAAGTCAAGATCTCTAGAAGCATGTGTATCAAGCGTATAACTAGCTATTACTCAGTTGTGCCCACATTTTAACCGAGTGTTTACTATTCTTCTGAGTCCTGACTCCATGGATGTGATAGGTTTATTCTCAGAGAATTAGGGGCAGGATGGGAGTTGAGTGTTTATGTTCCCTCTTTCTACTTCCCACACCTGCTCTATCCCCAAGGCTCATCATAAATATTTCTCTCTGAAAGCTCCTTCTGTAGCCCAAACTCTATGCCCCAGCTTCTGGGGTCTCTGTTGGATCTTTGTTTGTCTCCAACATTCACAAGCTGAAGTGAGAGAGAAATGAGAACTTTGGTGGGCCAGAGCAGCCAGGCAGCCTGGGGTTGGAGCCTACTCCCTGCCAGATACTCACCATCTGTTGTCATGGACGTTGTGGGCGGTGAGGTAGACGTTCTGATGGGTCCTGGGAAACAGAAGAATAAGAGAATGTGGATTAGATTCAAGCCCAGGATCCTCACTTGGTAAACTGTCCTCGATCTGCCCTGTAATCTTTGGGAGATCCTCATACTCGCTACTCCAAACCTAGATGGCCATTGAGGATGGAATGGACATTTCTCAAGTGACCTCCTCCTAGCATACACTCCTCTATTATGGAAAGTGTCTTCTGACAAAAACCTTCCTTTTGTCTCCTTAATCCCACCCAAGTAAACAGCTCTGCCACAGTGTGGATTGTGATTCATGCTGAGATGTCAGGATCACCTCACCTGAGACTGTAAGTTCCACAGGGGCACTGGCATATGACAACAGGTAGAGAGATGAGTCTTGAGAACCATAGCACCTGTAGGTGCCTGAGTGATGGAAGGTCTCAGCATTCATGGAGAAATCTGCCTGGAATTGCCGGTCTTGGGACTTTGATTTTAGTCGCAGCGGTGGCTGGGCTGATCCCTCCTTGGACAGAATGAAAGTGTCCACACTGTACATTGACCAACACAGCAGGGTCACGTTCTCTCCTGAGTGTACTGTGGAGTTAGGCTTCACTGAGAGGGAAGGAGTGACAGGGAGTTGTCCTGAAGAGAAGAAGAATGATGAGAGGCTAGCTTCCTTGTTCTGAGCTCAAGCCACAGGTGATTCCACCCTGAGAACCTGGGTCTCTGTCTCTTTCCTCTGACTGAGCTCAGCTCCTGCTCTCTTCTTCCTGCATCTTTTCCTGTCTAAGATTCCCATCACTCATCCCAGCCCTCACCTCCTAGGGTCCCCCATGAGATCCTGAGCAGAGGCTAGGTACCTGATTGAATCTCTGTAGATCCTCACCTGTGATCAGGATGTCCAGGGCGTCACTGGAGGCTGACCACTCAGAGGAGAAGTTGTGTGCACCATAGCATCTGTATTGGCCTCCAGTGGAGCGGCTCACATGGCCCAGTGTGAAGTTGGCCATGGAGAGGCCAGTGTCGGTCCGCTGGCTAGGGTGCTGCATGATGTTAGACTCCCCTACCTTGTACAGAACAAATCTGTCATAGTTGATGTCAGAGCAACACTGCAGGGTGAGGCTCATTCCAGGGTCCAGGATATGGCCTGGGTGAGTCAGCAGGGAGGGCTTCTTGAACAGTCCTAGAGGGAAGGTGACAGTGACTGAGGAGTTGGTTCTTACCAAGCAACTTTGCCCTCCCATCCTGTCCAGCACATGTCACAGCTTCTCCCCAAGCAGGGCTGTGATTGAGAACACAGGCTCTCCATTTAGTTCTTCTCAACTCTGCAGAGGGACAGGCCATGACAAAGGGCTTAGGGTCTCAGAAAAGATTGGAAGAACGATGGTGCTCACTCACCTGAGATGTGAATTTCCAGGGGCTCACTGGATACTGACCACAATTGTGCTCTATTCTTGTAGTAACCATAACATCTGAACGTCCCTGTGAGGTTTGGAGTCATGGGTCCCATAACAAACAGGGCTTGGTACTGTCCACTAGAAGGAATACGCTGTGTGTCCACTGAGCTGGTGAACTTCTGATCTTCCTTGGTGAGAATGAATTTATCATAGTGACCCTGTGAGGCACACTGGAGTGTCATGTTCCCTCCTGCTGTCACCACAGGGCTGGGCAGTACTGACAGCCTGGGTTCATAGTGCTGATAGATTCCTAGGAGAGAAGGAAGCAGTCTGTTACATGTCCTCACAGTTTCACAATGTTCTCTTGGATCACTCTGTGGGAAGGGGAGAACTCCTGAGAGCAGAGCCTGGAGGTAGGAATCTGACTGTCCCCTCACCTGTCACCACCAGCTCCAGGGTGTCACTGTCCTCTGAAAGTTGACCATTGATCTGATAATAACAGTGGTAATGTCCTGCATGGTTCTGGTAAATTTTTGACATCAAGAATTCAGCCTTGTTGCCAGATTTAAGTTGAATTTCTGTGCACTGTGGATGTCGGTTTTCTTCTTTATAGAGACAGTAACTTGTGGCTCCTCGGGTCCCCTCACACAAGAAGGTCACCTTACTCTGCCTGGAGACCACAGCGTCCGGATGTACTGTGAGGATAGGCTTAGGAAGGGACCCTGTAAGTAAAAGAACAGGCAGGACTCAGACCATCCATCCTCTGATTGCAGTCCTTAACCCCACGACCCTCAGGTTACCCTCAGGAACAACACACATGTGGTGTTTTCCATCATCCCTGCCCAGGCATGGCTCCTGGATATGAAGAGAAGAGCAGGTCAGGGCAGCTGCAGACACTCACCTGCCAGCATTGAGATCCTGAGGCCCAGAGTGAGTCCTGGAAAAGAGAGTTTTCTGTGAGAGGTTTGTCCCTGAAACTTGATCAGCTCCTTCCCTCTGCATAAACAACTAAGCCTCTGGGGTCTCCTGATGGGTGAGTGCTCAGCTGCTGGCCATGATCATTTCTAGCCCTCAGTATCCCCTCCCCCTCTTCACATCTCACCAAGACAGAGCAGGGCTGTGAAGCTGAAGGTCATGGCATCTCCTCTCAGAGGCTGCAACTGTGCTTCAGGGCAGACAGAACTCCAGAGGCCTTCTGAAGGGATTGGAAACAGGGTGTGGCCCTGGAGGCAGGGCTGTCCTTATGACCTGGCCACATTTCAGCAGCCCCACAGGAAGGGGAACTGCCCTCCTCAGGCAACATGCTGTGACTTCCTCAATGCTGTGAGGAGGCCAGGCTATGCAGCTTGTCTTATGCAGATGACATTTCCTTAGCTGACCAGTGTCTTCCTCATCTGTGACCATCACTGTCACATCTACATTGTAGCAGACAAGTGTGAACATCTCACACAACAGTACAAATTTAAGTGTGGTTTTGCTTTGTTCCTTTTCACATTTTTATGTGAAACATTTTCCTCTTTCGAACATTTTTGGCGTTTCTGAGAAGGGTCCTGCTGTGTATATCTTGTTGGATTGACATTTACAGTCTTTCCTTCATATTCGCAAGTGACACTTTATCATTAGTCACTACAATTACTCTTTTTTTGTTGTTGTTTTGATGTTTGTGTTTTTCTTTAGATTTTTAAGGATGCATATTTCCATTCATTTTTTATTGTGTGTGTGTGTGTGTGTGTGTGTGTGTTTATATGTATGCCAGAATACAACTTGAGTAATCCGTTTTTCTTGTACAATGTCTATCCTATCAATCACAGACTCAGGTCTTATAGGTGGCAGCAGGCAGCTATACACTGAGCCATCTCACTGACCCAACACTTATACTCATCATTCTCCTAAGTCCTTCTGCTTCAGTCAAAAAAATTTGATCCCAGGTGTCCTAGGCCCGAAATATTGCCAGGTTTGATTTTCTTGGGATATAATTGTCTCTGTATGAGTATGGCCATGATTCTTCTTGCTGAAGTTCAGTGCACAGTGGTGCAGGCCTGGGCAGTGTTTGTGAGCACCAGTGTATCTCCATATTGCAATTGTAAACTTGAGAAGCTAACAAAGGGGATGCCGAATGATGCTACCACACAGGTGCAGCACCAGGTGCAGCGAGGACTCTTTCTTGCTGCTTGTCATGCTTGTTCTCCAACATTGCCCCATGGAGTCCCATCGATGGCGCCCCATATACACCATAGTCACTGAGCATATACTGAGACGGACTCTGCTGTTAGACCTACAGTCCTATGTGTCTATCAGGGGTTTCCCAGTGGAGAGTGACTCCTGCTGTTTCTCAGGAACAGGATCATGCTGGGGTAGGGGGTTCTCTCTTGAATCTTCACTAGGTTTGGGCTAGAGCTAAGTGGCTGTATCTTGAGCTTGGGTTGTGTTTTGTATGACTTCTTTTGCATTCACACTCTAGGATTTCATTGGTTTAGGCAGTGTCTGGATTCTGTGTTTTTCCAAGCAAGTGCAAATCCTCATTATAGATATTTGATCACATGATACTTGTTCATCTATTGGAGGGAATATGTTTTGTTTTATGTCTGTGAATGAAAACACTGTGCGTCCCTGCATACACACACACCACACACACACACACACACACACACACACACACACACACACACAGAGGCACAGGCACAGGGAGACAGAGAGCAGAGAGAGAGAGAGAGAGTTCCTTTCATAGACCAACCTCACTTTATGGAGTAAACCCATATTGATCATGCGCGTCATTCCTCTTGCATGCCAGGCTGAATTAGTTACCTGCTAATATTTAGTTCAGGGTATGGTGTCTCTCCTTGGACACGAAGAAACTCCCTATATTGCTCTATGACTGACTAGGTCAGGCTATTTTCTCTCCTAAGAACACTGTTTTCAGTACTATATTAAATAGATAGGAAGAAAGTGGACAGCCTAGTCTCGTCCCTGATTTTAGTGGAATTGCTTCAAGTTTCTCTCCATTTAGTTTGATGTTAGCTACTGGCTTGCTGCATATTGCTTTTACTATGTTTAGGAATGGGCCTTGAATTCCTGATCTTTCCAAGACATTATCATCAGGAATTCAAGGCCCATACCTAAACATAGTAAAAGCAATATAGAGCAAGACAGTAGATAACATCAAACTGAATTGAGAGAAAATTGAAGCAATCACACTAAAATCAGAGACTAGACAAGGCTGCCCACTCTCCCCCTACCTATTCAATATAGTACTTGAAGTACTAGCCAGAGCAATTAGACAACTCAAAGAAGTCAAAGGGATACAAATAGGAAAGGAAGAAGTCAAAATATCACGATTTGCAGATTATGATAGTATACTTAAGTGACCCCAAAACGTCTACCAGAGAACTCCTAAACCTGATAAACAACTTCAGCAAAATGGCTGATTATAAAATCAACTCAAACAAATCAGTAGCCTTCCTCTACTCCAAGGATAAAACAGGCTGAGAATGAAATTAGGGAAATGACACCCTTCACAATATTCACAAATATTATAAAATACCTTGGTGTGAATCTAACCAAGCAAGCGAGA